>VZTI01001828.1:324394-362467 GCA_013397865.1 Struthidea cinerea | reverse complement strand
CCTTCACCAGCCCTGTTGCCCTTCTCTGGACATGCTCCAGCATCTCAACATCCTTCCTAAATTGAGGGGCCCAGAACTGGACACAGTACTCAAGGTGTGGCCTCACCAGTGCTGAGTACAGGGGAAGAATGACTTCCCTGGTCCTGCTGGCCACACTATTCCTGATACAGGCCAGGATGCCATTGGCCTTCTTGGCCACGTGGGCACACTGCTGGCTCATGGTCAGTCTGCCATCAGTCAGCACCCCCAGGCCCCTTTCTGCCTGGCCACTGACCAGTCACTCTGTCCCCAGCCTGTAGTGCTGCAGGGGGTTGTTGTGGCCAAAGTGCAGGACCCAGCACTTGGTCTGTTAAACCTCATATCATTGGATTCAGCCCATGGATCCAGCCTGCCCAGGTCCCTCTGCAGAGCTCTCCTACCCTCCAGCAGATGGACATTCACACCCAACTTGGTGTCATCTGCAAATTTGCTAATGGTAGGCTCGATCCCTTTATCATTAAACAGGACTGGGCCCGACACAGATCCCTGGGGGACTCCACCCGTGACTGGCCACCAACTGGAGGCAGCACCATCCACCACCACTCTCTGGGCCCAGCCATCCAGCCAGTTCTTAACCCAGAAAAATGTGCATCTGTCCAAGCCATGGACTGCCAGCTTTTCCAGGATTATACTAAAGGGTACTTCAGTCCTGTACCAAGGGAGACAGACCTAGAAAGTAGAACGCCATAGTCCCTAAATACAGAACCTTGTTCAAAACATGGGCTGTATGCATGGACATGGTTCTGATTTTGTTGCTAAACATGCCATAATCAATATTGCTAAACAAACCTTTATCATGAGACAGTCAGACCAAGTGTAAATACTAATTAAGGACTAATCCAAAAATCTATTGAAATTTGTGGCAAGATTCAATGTACTTTGAACATGTCCCAAGGTAAAGAAATAATCACTATTTTATCCGAGTTCTGCCCCTCCAGCAGAGAAAATTTCTTTGCTAATAAGTGACTGTTTTTGTTTATCTGAGTCCTCCCATGTTCTAAAACTCTCCTGTTTTTAGCTTGGTAGAAATAATGTTTACATAACAAGTATGAATTCACTGCAGAGAAGTAGAAGCAGACAAGCCTACCTTGCTGCATAAGGAATGCCATAATAGAAACTTGTTTAAATAAAACACAGGGCAATTATCCAACTATACTATATTGTCAAGCTCAAAATCTGTTACACTTGTTTAAAAATGTCTGTGGAAAAAGGATGGAAGTCCTGGCTTTACTGAAGTCAACAGGGATTTTTTCATTAACTGATATCACTTAGAGAGTTTATGGTAGTTATCTGTACAGAAAGTTTTTGCTGGAGACAGAACAATTCCAAATCTGTTCTGAATGATTTTGATGAACAGAGATTAAGGAAAAAAAAATCTAACTTCCAAAAGCTATGTATTGACTAATACCCAATGTACCATGAAGGAAGTTAAATAACCCCAACAGCTCCAAAACCTACATGCTCATTCTCAGTGCTTTAAAGAACCGCATCTTCCAAGGATTAGTATCTTTTTATTGCTCCCTTTTTCTTTCTGGTAGTACCTACATTTTGCTGTAACCATTCACTGCTTCAGGAGCAACAAGAACTTTTGAAACAAGATACTTGCTAATTAAATATTAATGACAATATTCAATACAGCATTTTTATGCTTTATGTAACATTTTAGTATCACTACACATATTTTCTTGAAATGTGTACATTATGACCCTCTGGTACTTAAAAATTACTATGGCAGCAATCTTCAAATTATGTACTGTCAGGATCAAATGAATCTGTTTCAATAATGTTCTAGTCACAACAGCTTTGAGCCCTGCTTGTATGGGAAAAGCCCTGCTGAAGTCAGTTATGCCCTTAAAGTTCAGAGTACGCTGCAGTCCTTTGCTGGAGTATGGCCTAACCTCTGAATGGGTAAATGAGGTCAATGTGGGATTCTCCCACAGTAGTCTTCTCTTTCTGCTCCCCAGGCTGCGGGTATGCAATTGTCCTTATCAACTTGAATATACCTTTGTGGTTAGTGTCAAGTTGTCCACATGTCATCTGATTAGCTTTAACAGAAATATCATATAGGAATATGGACAAATGATGCATTCGTTTCTAAATAACATCCAAGAGATTTACTTCTGTTTATCTGTTTCTGTTATACAACCTATGCAATCTAAAAGCTATGTGTTCATATGAGATGCTGGCTGTATATAAGCCCCCAGTCAGACACATGGATTTCAGGATGCTTGCAATCCTTGCTTAAGTATAACATAATTGGACCTTAATATGTTGATTCAGTTCCTCTGAAGAGAAAGATTTAATGCATTTTGTTTTTTTTTAACTTTTCCTCAGAAGTTAGCCATTTTCATCTGATAAAATATTGTTGCTGTACAAATGGGAATTAGCACTTATCCTAGTTTTTAGGAATTAATGTAGAGTTAATATTACCTGAAAGGATTTTAAATTGTTACAAGTATTTCCTAAATTTAAATTATTACAAGTATCCCATAAATGAGTGTTGGGGGTTAGGATTTTTCCTTTTGTTTCTTTCCCTCATGGAATTTTGTCCCATATGTTGCTAGGAAACAATAACTACTGATACTTAAGAAAACAAAGATGAAGCTGGGTGTCACAATATTGCATTGAAATGGCCCTGGCGTGGGGGTGGGTTGCAACTGATAACGCAATAGAAAAAGTGAGGGGGCTACCCCAGAGGTTTGGGGCTGGGTTTTTGATGAGTCGGGTTTCTGGGTTTGGAGGATGAAGGAGCTGTTTGCCGTTTTCCCTGCCGCCTGACCGCTCAGAACCAGCGCATGTGGTGCCGAAACATCAGGACTGGCTCCTGCCGGACCCTCCACCCCGACACGCTGCCACGGCCACTCCAGTGTGTTGGATTCTGAGATCCCGGTCTGCTGCGATTTTCCTGGACTGCAAGTCTGCTTAATTATTTTTTTCTTTCCTGGCCGTTTGGGGGTGATCCTGGAGCCGATGTGTGGGGTGTCGCCGTATGGGCAACCTCTGTGCGGTAGCCAGCTGCCACCTGTGACTTCCCATCTCGGCCAGGCCGCCATTAACTGCGTGGTCTCTGAGCCTGCACCACAGCGCCCCCTGCAGGCGCGGGGGAACCATCGCACCCGCCCTGCCCGGCCGGGAGCCGCCAGCGCCCCTGCCGGCTGTGGCCGTAACTACAGCAAAGGGGAAAGCGCCCGACAGCCGGGAGAAGGCTGTTCTTGGGTTTGTGGTTTGGTTTGTTGTTGCTGCTGTCGTTGTTGTTTGTTTGCCTTGTTATACATATACACATACTAGTAAAGAACAGTTATTCCTTTTCCCATGTCTTTGCCCGAAAGCCCCTTAATTTCAAAGTTATAATAATTCAGAAGGAAGGGGGTCATATTCTCCATTCCAAGGGATGTTCTCACCTTCTTTGGCAGACACCTGTGTTTCAAACCAAGACAGTGAAAAACTTAATTAACTTTTAAATGCTTGGATTTGGAGAGCAACACAAAACTGTGTTTGGTAACTGGAAAGATGTTGTACCTTGTACAATTATATATTTTAATGGAAGAATTGCGTGGCACACCTCCATCCACATAATTTAGGGAAACTTTTAAAGAATTTTCAGTTTTTCAGATGTACTTGCATGTTTTATGAAACCTGTTATATATGAAAAATCATGTTGGTCTTTTGCTGATCAATTATCCCATCTGTGACTCGTTTAATCCAGTTAATTACTTAATTGTTCCATGTTAATTAGTTAAGGTTAAATGTTGAAATGTTATTGTTTAAAGTTAAATGTTAAAAACTGTTTAATATTGTTGACAAAGTTTAGGTTAAAAAGGGCTGCTTCGTCAAGGCCAGTCGATCCCGGACACTCCCAGAAGTAGCCCTCACTCCCAAAGGCTATCTCGTTGCCAGCAGTCGAACCCGGACACCCCTAGAGATAGCCTTATTCCCTAAAAGTTCATGTTGTTCATTGTTGATGATGTTCCATGTATTAATTTAATTTATTTATGTGATTTTACATGTTCTGTACTTAAATCCTTAGTTTCTCTGAGTTGGGGGTTTGAGACAGCTCCACTGGGTTTCCTAACTGCCACCTGCTAAAAATAGCCCTTAACTGTCACCCCTGTAACTTGCCTCCATGGCAACGCAGAATTTTAATGAGGAGCCTTCCCGCCTTTTTCAGAGGCAAGTGACATCAGCCTATCTCTCCCTAGATACACGAGCTAATTGGTGGGAAGGCCTTACCTCATTCCTGCTGCAGACCAACCAGCTGAAGCCATGGGGGCCGGACAGGGGCGGGCAGTTAAGGGAACCCCACACTATAAAAAGGGGCCACACGCCCCAGAGCTCGCTTTTCGACCCTTGCTTTTGACCCTGGCTCTTTGCCCTTGCTCCTCTGCCTGGTAGTGGTGGCTAGTGGTCGAAGCCCAGTGCCGAGCCTGGCCTCAAACCTCCTCTGGAGACCTTTAGCATTTTCTTCTTTTACCAGCAATTCTTTTACCACCCAGGATCGCTTGCTCGGTGCTTCCCAGCTCCTGTCCAGGGCAGCCGTGTGGAGGCCCGGGGATCCTATTTCTGCGGACCCGGCTTTTTCTATTTTATTTTCCTTATTTTATTTTAATCACTTTTAATTTTGCTCCTTATTTTAATTTTTGGATTTCCGGACGCTTTGTTGTGGACTTTAATAAACATCTTTTGGTTCACCGCAAAGCGAGTTGTCTGGTTTTATACGACAAAACCCGTAATTGTCAGTCTGTGGGTTCCTTCCTCCAGGTTAGACTTCTAAAATTTGTCTGTGTGTCTTCTGATACTTAATTTCTCATTTGGCATATACCTTCTCTGACTTAGGCATTTAAAAACTATATGTCAAAGTCTGAGGCAGTCACTCTAAAGCCTGTTTTCTCTCTAAGTACAATAAAGGAAGGCAAGTACTGTGAGCTACACTGGAAAGTCTTACTAAACTCCTGTAAATAATGCTTAAGTAAGGAAATATGAACTGTGCCTTTCATTATACAGCAATTAAAAGCAAATAATTTCTTAAAAAAGATTTTTTAAAATTCTTGCTGGAGGTTAACTCTGGCAAATGAATTGTAAATTGCAAATGAAAAAGCCTGCAATTTTGGCTCGCTAAAAAAAGTGTCCTAAGCAATGTACCAAGGCTGAGGGTTGGAATGCTGCAACTGTCCTTCAACAGAGGAGGAGGAGGAGGTCTGGTATGTGAGGATATATGTTTTCCTCAAAAAAAGTTTTTAAAAATACCATGAAATTAGAACATGTACTGACAGCCATGTAATTCTCATGTGAGTTGAAAAACTACTGGGAAGGAAAAAACATCTTGCAAAAAACTTTCCACTTTTATAGAGCTTTTGCTCTCAAATATTACTTCATAGTAATATATAATCATATGTGTCTTGGTTTAATACAATTTAAGAGATGGACACTCTAAAATGGGTTACCTCTCCATTAGTTTTAACCAATCCCTTTCCACCAATAAGGAGAGACAGGTATGAGTAGATAGAAGTGAAAAAATAGCAGTTTTCTAAAAAATGAAACAGCAACAGGCAAAAAATAACAGTAAATTATCACTAGCTACAAAATAGCTAAATCTCTCAGAGTCCCCAGGAACAAAGAGAAAACTAAAATGGCAGAGAACCCTGCCGTGGTTTGACACTGGCCAAACGCCAGGCACCCATGAAAGTCGTTCGCTCACCCTCTCTTGCTCTCAGCTGGGCACAGGAGAGGGAAAAAATTAACGAAAGGCTCAGAGTCAGAGGAGGATAATGAGAAGTAAAATAAGCCTTTAAAACACCTTTTTTCCCCCCATCCCCTCCCTTCTTCCCACTGACAGCGCAGGGAGACAGGGCTTGGGGATTTTGGTCAGTTTGTCATTGGAGATCTTTTTCTGTTCCCTCAGGGAGAGGAGTCTTTCCTCTGCTATATTGTGGGGTCCCTCCCACAGGAGACAGTTCTCCATGAGCTCCTCCAGCATGGCTCCAATCTCATGGGCAGCAGTCCTGCCAAAACTGCTGCAACGTGAGTTCCTCCCATGGGCAAACAGTCTTCCCAAAACTGTTGTGGCGTGGGTCACTCCTCCATGGGGTGCAGTCTTCTAAGCATAGGCTGCTCTAGTTTGGAAGCACAGGCCCTCTTTCTCTGTCTCTGGAAGCAGGGGCCCTCTCTCTCCATTGGGGTCTCCCACTGGATCACAGCTTTCTCTGGCATCCACCCACTCCAGCATAAGCACTTTTCCCACAGGCAGTAAGTGGATTTCTGCATCCCCCGTGGACTTTATGAGTTGCAGGGGGACAGCTTGCTTCATTATAGTCCTCACCATGGCCTGTAGAAGAATCTTGGCTCTGGCACTTGGAGCACCTCCTCCCCCTCTTTTTCCACTGACCTTGATGTCACCATGTTGTTCTCACTCACATGTCCTCACTTCCTCCTCTTCTCTGATTAGAAGAAAAAGCACTGCCCGTAGGTACTATTGCCAACAAGTTGCAATTCAAAGATTCTTGCAGCATCCCGCAGTGTGGAGAGGTTGATCTCATCTAGGTTGCGCATCAGGGAACTGCCTGCCATGTTTCCGCTGCCAGCTATGTAGCCCCTGCTGCCATTGTGTGGGCAGTGGCGGCTGCCGGGGCTCTGGCGCTATTTAACGCCTCTCCTCGTGGGGGGCGCCGGAAAGGAGAAGTCGCTGCCGCTGCCCCAGCGCTTCTGCCCACGGCGCAGCTGGCTAGGGGTGGCCAGGCAGGCAAGGCTGGCCGTGGGACACACTGAGATGGTGGTGGCTGTGGCACCGTGTGGAAAAAACCGTGCCTGTGCTGTTTTGATTTTCTTCTTAAATATGTCATCACAGAGGCATTACCAACCTCTCTAATTGGGCCAGCAGCATGTCCATTTTCAGAGCCATCAGAGATTGGCTCTGTCAGACATGGTGGAAGCTTCCAGCAGCTTCTCACAGAAGCCACTTCTGTGACCCTCCCCTGCTACCAAAAAACCAGGCCGTGCCAAATCAACACAAACCCCCACCCCCGAGATTGGACCTTCTACAGAAAACTGTGTTTGGGGAGACAAAGGGAAAGACAGTAGCAGGCTTTCCACCTCTCCCGACTATATGTGGAGGTAGAGAACAAAGAGAAAAACAGCAACACAGAAACCAAAACTCCTTGATACAAAAACTCCCTCTTCCCCAAACAATAACCAGCAGGAAACAAGGACAAAACAAAAAGAAAACTTGGAGTCCAAACCCAGATGAATGTCCCCTCAATCTCCCTGGCAGTGGCAGCTCCGTCAACAAAGGCAGCTGACACATTCTGGCAGCTGGAACTTGGGAACTGAAGAACCTGATGAACCTCAGCTGGCTGGTTCCAGATAGTGTCAGCTCTGCAGCCTCCAAACCGTTGGTGTTGGTGTCTCAGGTCCCTTTTCCGATGAGGGTGAGGAAGGAAGACAGACTCCTGAGCACCGAAGAGTGCTGGCCCAATCTTGACCGGCTCTGAAGTAGCTCTGGACAGGTGTTGCAAAATTCCCTCTGAAACTGTTTTGAATTGTGAAATGCAGCTTCTCAGGTTGCTACTGTTGCCATGTGGAAACCCGTCTGAAGCAACTCCCTCCAAAAGCCAGAGAGAAACAGAAGATAAAAATTCTTGAAGTTAAAAATTACCAACCCTAAACAGGTTTTTTTTGTAGACAGTACTTGGTTTGATAAACTTCACAGTAAAAAGTTTAAATTCTCTATTTGTTGTTCTTTACATTTCCAGTTATTGTCCATTAAAAAAAAATTACCAGCATCAAGAGGGCCTGGATGTGCCGATATGTTTACATATAGCTCTGATCATTTACAGCTGCCCTCTTTGCTCTCCACTGGCTGTCCAATGCCACACATTAAATAGCCAGAGAAGCTGTGAGTTTCAAAGGGAACCAATGGAGCATCAGTGCTATACCAGGGGAGTTGGAGATGGAAGCTCACAGGAAAACCAATGTGTACCCAGCTGAGACTCTGAGCAGTAGTCCCAATATCAATCACCATGAGATACATATGAAAGTTGTGCCTGTGTAAGTGACCTCATGTTGGAAGCATGCCTCCAACCCAGGTTCCACAGGAGGAGGTGATGTTTCTGCTGGGTGGAGAAAGATGCTTGGCCATCTTCCTTCCTTCATTTGCTCCCCGCAGTGCTACTCACACTGGTGTTACTTTTTGGTGTTCATCTCTCATGTCTATCTTCTCTCTACGTAATGGGGGTTTCCAACAAACGACAAAAATGCAGCTGTTAGAGATCTGCTACTTTGCCATGTTATTTCTAATGGTGTAGTTACAAGCAAAAGTTAGGGTCCAACTTGCTACTATGAAGTAGCTGTATTGTAACTGAAAATTGGTAGGTTTAGTTTTTGAAGCTGAAACTAATTGCTGTGCAGAAGAGTCTTCTCTCTGATTAAATACCTTCGTATTTAATGTCACTTTGCAGAGTTAAGTGGAAGTCCATGTAGACTTTGTAGTCATCCTTCACATGAGAATGAATTAAATTACATGCCTTTTTGTGAGAGATGTGTTCAAGTCCTGTACTTAGCAGGATAAAGTTGAAGTAAATGCACACCTGTTTAGTTGTCAACTGATAGTGGTTACAAGTTCTCAGCGAGTTTTACAGTATTGACACTATATATTCGTCCCCGAAGTTCTTCAAAGACTAAAAAAAAATCCATCGAACCAAGAGGTTCAGTTCAAGTCTGTTGCCCACATGTTATATGTTTAAAAGATAGTTGCTGCAGAGTTGAACACAAAAACCCAGACAGACCCTTCTGTCCAAAGCCCAAACAACTCAGTTCATGTAGGGAACTCCTGTCTTGTCCTGAGGTGGGATTAATTAAAACCTTGGATGTCGGTATGACACAAATAGCAAACATATTGTCTGATTAGGAAGGATACTTACTGTCAAGTGACAGACTCATCTGAAGGGAGTTCCCTTGCCAAAAGAAAAGCCCTCAACATAGGTCTGAATACATGCATTTTTTTTGTCTCTTCTTGGGATCTTGAAATACAAATGGCCTCTCGTGGCCAAGTGTTGCTTAAAGTCTCATCTTAGAATACAACAAAGCAAACTTTCTGAGTAGTTTCCTGTAATTAATTTTGTGAGCTGGAAACCTGCATAGCACATAGGCTGGGGCAGTTAAAGCTCCACAGTTTGGGAGCAGATAGTGTTCAGGTCTGGGAAGGGGGACATCTGAATGCCTTTTATTAAACAAAGCTATTGGGAAGTGGATCTAAGAGGTACTGTTAGGACATGTGAAATGCTGTTTGCTGGATTATTGCAGGAGAAAAGGAGGGATAAGAGTCAGTGCTACAAGATGGGGAGATCTGCCAGCCCATGCTGTAGTTATGTGGCTGCTATAGGATGCCTTGTGGCTGCCTGTGTAGTGCCACATGTTCACCTTTGGTGCTTGGCTCTGTCATCGCTTGTGCCAGCAGGTTGCTTGCTGTGGTCACCCTGGGGCTGTGCCTTCCCATACTGGTGGGTTCCTTGATGCAGCCCCTTACTGCTCCCCATGCCATCTCTCCTACTGGCACTTTATTAAACGGTTTAAAAAAAAAATAAAAACCCTCTTCAATTAATTCTTCTGTTTGTTTCCGCTGGGCTGCTCTCTAGGAGAACAAAGTGTCCAAATTTTTTAGCTCCTGCTAATATAATGTTTGAGATGATGGAACCAGGCTGAAACATGATGATGGTTATTGGAGGACTCATCCTTTATTGGCTGGTAACTTGTGTTTTCTTCTGCATCTGAACTGGGAGAGTTTTCTGTTTGGCCATGAGGAATTATAGAAATCATACTTGTAGGCACAGCACAAATAATGATGCTATAACCATTTGTAAACAAAAGGTCTGCAGTGGGGTTAATTCCATTATTGCTATATAGTGCTGCTTACATCAGCCCATGCCATGGGCCCAGGGAGCCCTATCCTTGTCAGAGTGTTGCACTGACCTTCAGCCTGTGTAACCTACAGTTAATAGTTTACTTGTGGTGCAGAGCACTTAAAGAATTGTATAAGATTCATGTCCATTTCCTGTCTTTTTATCATATTAAAATATAAATGTGGATTGACTGGATCCCAACAATATTCTGTCTGCTGCATGCTATTAATTTCCAAATATGCTTTTCTCTTGGGATTCTTCTGTGCATAACTGGAAAGAACAGACAATGGCATAAACTAGGCCTTCTCTTATTCCCTTTGAGCTGTTTCATTCCATCTTTTCTCACATGACTGCAGTAAGTTCAAGCTAAGTATCTTCATAAACTGGTGGTGGGATAGAGTAGGAGAACAGCACGGTAGCTACAGTAGGGGACTTTAAATAATCACATTTTCTATCATAAAGTCTCTAACAAGAGCTGCACTGTATTAAGATTGTTAGGGTTACTATAAAAACTATTTAGTAATATGGTAACTGAACAACTCAAAGCCATTAAGGTTTTAAAACATAGCAGCAAAAGTGTCCTGTGCAGTGGCACGTTAAGCAGGACTGGTGTCTGAAGCGCTCTCCCATTACGCACCAGTTCAAAGGGAGCAGGGCTTGTTTGAAAGATGATGGTTGCTATCAGAAGAGCTTGAGCAGAGATGCCTGCAGATAGCACAGGCAGGGCTGAGGTGAAATGATTAAAGGAGAATGCTTGAATTTTATTTCACCATGAACTTTTTCTCACCATGCATGCTAATTATACTCATTAATGAGAGAAAAGTTTTCTTTAGTGGTATCTCCATTGCACTTGGAAAAAGAAAAAGATATCTGCTGGCAAGATCTTCTTTCTTGTCCTATCTGTTGAGCAGAATGTCCCAAAGTGCAGAATGCTGTCTGTGCTCACACTACACAGTCTCTCCATCATTGCTGTCCCCTTTCAGAGAAAGAATCGGGATGTTTGTCCATCTTTGTTTGTGCAGAAAAGACTCAAGGTGAGTGAGAGAACAAATCCTGTAAGGCAATTCTGTCACTCACCTCATCTTCATAATGTTTCCTCAGCTCCCTCTGCCTTCTAACCCTGCTATTGATTGTGTCATAGGCTACAGTAGTCCAAGGCAGGGGGCTGAAAACCTTTCCAAACAGCAGTTGCCAGTCTGCCTGTTGCAGCTTGAAGAAGAAAAGCATGCTGTGAAAACAATCAGTGCATTTGCTTTAGATCTAAGTGATTCCAACTAGGTCGATGCTTCATGCTGATGTGTTGAAAACATTTAAAAAATTTCTCGGAGTTTGATTTCAACTGAAACATTTCATCATGTGTCTGACTCTCTGAAGTTGTTATTTCTCACTAATGTAGCAGACAACAGGGTTTTTTTTTCCACCCTAGCAAAAAGCAGTAGGGAAGCTGGGCCTTTTGTCCAGGTAGGTTTTATTTGAATGATTTTATGGGAGGGGGAGGTTGGTTGGGTTTTTTTATAAGCTGAGGCTCTTGCAAATTGTACTCCTTTAGAGGAGTACCAGTTTATTTCAGGAAAGGAAAAAGAGTTTTACAGAGTGCAAATGAGAGTATAGCTTTATTTAAACTTCTTTTCCCCCCATACTTGAATTTTCCTTTAAAGGCAGGATAGTTCATTCATAAATACATGAAGAATATTTTATTTTCTTTAAAGCACTTGATGCTTTTTTATAATGAGTTTGCCCTCAATATAATTGGCCTGGTTCTCTCTTCGTTTGAGATGACAGCAAATGGAACATTGCAAAAGGAAACTATTCTCATCGAAATTAGCCTTCATTCAGTTTCCAGGAGTGGCATGAACCCAGGACAACATTTTTCTATGGCAGATGGTGGCACAATTTGTTTCCAAACTTATTGAAAAAGAACACAGAAAACCAGAATTTGCTATAGACTGTCTTACTATTTGGTTTGGTTTGCACGTGCTCTGCAGCCACTAGAGTCTATAAGAAGCTAAACGGAGCAAAAAACACAGGACTGCAGTCCTAGTTTGGAGCTGGCTGTTCAGTGGTTTCACGTGGGAGCCAATCAGTACGACCTCACCTCTGATTCTGCTCCACTGCACTTTCAAGCATACTCCTCTTGTTTTATGTGCCCTTTTCAATAGCAAGTACTTAACAGTGCCTGTTGGTCTCTTTGGGATACCTTTTTAATTATACAGCATATAAATGTATATTAAAACTATGTTGGAATTTCTCTTCCCCCAAGAAAATGAAGTCACCTCTGTGCTGTTGCCATCCTTGCTGCTTGCTTCAAATAACACAAAGAACATTTTTGTGCTGCTTTAACAGGAAATAGTGAGCAAGTACTTGCCTTGAGGTATTTCATTGAATTTCAGAATACCAGCAGATAGAGATGTTGCAAAAAAATAGATATTTTGTTGGAAGAAAATAATAATAATAATAATAATAATAATAATAATAATAATAATAATAAAATCTTTGAAAGCTGTATTTATCTGTTGAGAGGAATTTCCATCCCCCCTGAACTAAGCCTTTGCAAATGCAGTGTATAGTATACATGGCACTAATGGATTTCATACTTCAGCATTTATTTCACCAAATGTCATGCAGGGAACAATAGTTGTCATTTAAGCAGCTGTAGTTTGCAACTGTGTAAGTCCTAGACATTAAAACTAGATAGGCCAGTGTAGAAGTGTGTGCGAAAAATTCCGTAGTTGTAGTGGCATTCTTTCATTCATTCATTATTAAAATTATCCATCAGGGTGTTGCTAAAGTGCAAGTTATGATTTAAACATACTACTAGGATTCCTGTTTATAAGGAGTATATACACAATTTATATATGCAAGATCATGGTTTAATTAGATAATTGATTTTTTCTCCCCAGAGGAGTGGGTAGAATCTAGAGAAGGATAAACTTGAATTTGGCTTAAGAAGCTTATACCTGACAGAAATGTAGTTAGATCAGACTCTTCTGCTGTGATCTACCATGGCTGCTGAGCAATAATGAAAAGTTTCTTTCCAATAATAGGTTCTCCTTCTGGGACTTGTTCCACCGGACCATATATTTGAAAGCAGGGAGGAGGGTTGTTTTAATAATGAGTTCTCAGTGGTCCAAACAAGTTGCCTTCTACTGGCATGGACTTATATTTTTAAGTTGCAGTGGTTCCCATAACATTGGAACTGGTTAGGAATTCATTACAGCATTAGTTTGTAAATATAAAGCCTGTTCAAGCAGAGGTCATTGATGCTGAAATGCTCAATTCCTCCATGGAATTCAGAGAACGTGAATTAATTTGTGCTTGGGTTAGTCTCTTTGGTGGATTAGTGAGGAAGTAGTTAAGGGTGATTTAAAAATGATTTTATAAATTCTACGGTTCCTCTGCCTCTTACAAAGATTTCTTCAAACCACTTTCAGTGTAAACTTTTCACCCTCCCTCAACTGTAAACAAAAATAGCATTCAAAATCTCTACCCCAAAAGGAATTCAACCCAAAATCACAGTGCTTCCCACATACATTGTAACCTTCACCCTACTTTTCTTGATATAGCTTTTTAAGCCTAAGGTTTTACACAGCATTAGCCATAATTGGAATTGACACCAGAAAACTACAGAAGGCAATTCACTTAATCTAAGTTTGTTGTGAAACTGAAAACAGAGTTCTGCCTGAATTCTCTGTAGATTTCCTGGCAGGAAGCATTCTGTCATTTTCAGGTGAAATTTGTTCACAAGGACCTTAAAGAAAAGGGTCTTGCTTTGATCTGACTCTTACAGAAGAGTGAAAGAGACTCCACTGATTATAATGACCATTGGGAAGCTGTCCTATCCAGAGCTAAATGTAGACTTCTGTTTCTGGACAATTGCTTTTCCTCAGTAACAGTCCAAGGAGAGATTGATGTAACTACACAGGGAAGACAGACAGTGGTGAGTAAGAGGGAGCTCATGCCAAAGAGCAACTGAACAAAGAGGGAGTGGAACATGAGAATTGCTATGCTTTGTTACTGCTCATGTGCTGAACTGATAGGTTCAAGTAAGTCAGCCATATGCTGAATTAGAAGAAAGAGGCAAACGGAGAACAGACCTGTTAGACACAGCTAGCTGTAGGGCTCATCTTTCTGTAATATTTGTGTCTTTAAATGCTGTTTGTGCTCAGATGCTTTTACTGCTATAAAAATAGTATATAAATTTTTCCAGGGGAGACAAAAAGTTTGCATATCACTGTCCAACAACTACCTGTACCTCTACCTTGTTACTTTCTTCCAATAGTCTACTTTGTGTGATGGTAATACAGTTTAAATTGCTTCAGATCTTTTATGTACCAAGGTCCAAATACTAATGACATGTATCCCATAAATTTTAAATTATTTCAACAGGGTTGTCTAGCTACACTGTCAGCCAGACCATGTACCTATGTTGGTTTCTCCATTACAGAAATTCCACAGTGTAGCCCTGAGTGATAATTGAACCAGATGGATACTAAACAAGAAGAGGACCTCATATTTAGATTTGGCTCCACTAGCTTTCAGATTTAACAGGTTGCTTGCAACTATCATGAGGGCTAATACCTCAGTCAAGCA
Source organism: Struthidea cinerea (assembly GCA_013397865.1). Taxonomy (NCBI): domain Eukaryota; kingdom Metazoa; phylum Chordata; class Aves; order Passeriformes; family Corcoracidae; genus Struthidea; species Struthidea cinerea. The sequence goes on along the minus strand of VZTI01001828.1, from coordinate 347,948 downwards.
CATTGCACCCAAAATGGTAGCCACCAGTCCTTCAAAACCCAGACGAACAAGTGCATGGGGCTTCTGTGATCTCTAAACAAAAAAATAAAAATGTGACCCGTGATTAAGAGGCTGTTCCAATTGTGAGTGTGGGGGTAGTAGAGCAATGGAAAGGAAGGCATTAGTAGAGTGGTTTTACGCTTGCCAGCCTTGCAGACACCAATTGATAAGCTCTGACTTGGGTGTCTGACAGTGAAAAACTCTCTTGGGCACAAATCCACTCTTCCCACGGACTTAAGATACATATACTGAGACCTTTAGCTCCAGTGACTGCAGGCTATCAAGCAGACTAGTTAGTGCATGGTCAAAAAGTTTCTATGCCCCCAATACACTAGAGTCAATACTGCAAAACTGCCTTAGCAGGATTAGCAGCTACACTCTACTTCCCACTCCCCCAAACCCCCAACTTGTCTCTGCTTTTCTTTTTCCACCCAGCCTGCCAAGCTGCAGGTTTCTTTTTCTGAAACATATATTTCTTTGGAAAAAGTTCATATAAAGGGGGAAAATAATTTTCTTTATCCTTTAATCCTTTATTCTCTTTGCTTTTAAAAGTTTATTTACTTCCTACACTTGGCCATCTTGAGCTTCTGCTTCTCTGCTGTGTCAAGACTTGCTTAAGCTTGAAGGTTTTTTAGGCTTGACCAAGCATTGACAGCACTATCACAGGAGCTAATGCTAGAGTCTGCCAGTTTGATGGATTAAGTAAACTTATTGAAATCTTTTTTCTTTAACACTAAAAGATGCCAAGGGCTGTTTCTGTTCTTGTACTTCATGTGAAACACCCACTGACATTAATGGGAGCCCCATGTGTAAAACTAGAGTAGAACACCGCCCTTAATATTTAAAAAACTTGTCAACGTTTTGCATGAAGTAATCTGGAGGTGTGTTGTGATGCTGCTTTGCTCCGCAAAGGCCATTCTCCTTACACATTCCCTACCTTTTAAAGACACTTGCATGAACTGCATGGCTGATAGGTCCAGCTTCACATAACTTTTTCCCTTTCTAAAAATATTTTAAAACATGCAGTTCCGTTTTTATGTGATCTGCCTGCTTTGCTCGGTCAATAAAATATACTTGATCTGTTTCAGTATGGTTCATAAACAGTCTTGTTTTCTGATTTTGCCATGCTGTTACTCTCTGAAGGAAGAGGAGGAAAGAAAAATCTTAACAGAGAAGCCATTTCCAATGACCTATACATTCTTTTTAGTGTTTGTAAAAATGTCTAATCTTTCATTCTCCTCTTGTTCTTGAGTACCTTGCTCTAATGCAGTGGTGGTATGCAAGGTAGCTAAAGAAAGTTAAATTATTTATGTTACCAAAAAGAGTTCACCACCAGTCTCATTCCTATTTCAAATGTACACTATGCTTATTTTGTTGGAACTAGGAGTGTAGCTCAGTAGGGCCACCAAATTGTCACAGATGGCCTTGCTAGGTTAATGCTTTCTGCTTAGGGAGCCAGCTGCACAGGGAGGGGGTTTCTTTGTCTTCCCACAAAGACTTTCTCTCACCAACCTCTTGTTCTTCCTCAGTCATGGCTCTTGAAATTCTTCAGCTTTACCTGGAAATGACTGCTTCTGCCCACAAAGGTCTTTGGTGGCTTTTTGGCAGGGAAGGTAGAGCTGGTGACATAATTACAAACACTTTCTGAACATTTTGGTTATAATGCCAGAAGACTAGGGAAGAAATGAAGGGAGATGGGGAAAGAAGGAACTAGGTAACTCCTTCTGTGTTTTGAAGATAATTTGGATAATCAACTAAACAAGACAAAGATGGTGACTTCCAGTATAAAATGCTTATGAATATGGTATTCATTTACCATCATCTTAGCCTTTCACAAGTGTGACTAGCAAGTTTGCTTATTGTGAAGTATTGTGGAAGCTCTGACAGTATTTTTACTAAAATAAGAATGTTACTTCTTGTGAAAAAATCCTAAGGATGCTGTGAAAATCTGCATATAGGGTACAGTAAAATTGCTTATACTTATGTCAGTGACCTGGGTCATGACCTAGATGTTCACATGCAGTCAATGTTCATGCAGAAGTCTACTGAAATTAATATGAATAGCTTTTGTGCTTTACAGTGCTGTGGCCTGCTTTGCAAAAATGCACTGGCATCTACAATTCCGAGGGATTTTTAAAGGTGTCTTACCAGAGTACCTGCCTCCTGTGCTATTTCTTATATTTTTACATTTCTGGTATTTCTAAACCAGATCACCTGTGTAAGCAACTGAGAGAAGGGTGAAGTGCATCCACTTAAAATGCTATATGGTTCTGAAGGCATATATGGGCTTCAGTATTATGACATTTTCTTGGTATGTTTACTGGTTTACTATGTTAATGGTTAGTTAACCAGTCCTGAGGGTGACTACAGAAGGCAGATGACATAAACAAGTGACAGCAGCATTTAACAGTGCAGAATTGCCAGAAACTGATGGAAACCCAAGTCTCCTTCCCAGACTCTTCACCTTAAAATTGTTCTTCACATTTACAGAAATTACTGCAGTAAGGTGACAGTAACACTGCACTGAAAACTGTTTGGTAATTTTAATTTTTTCTTTATTATGAATGAAAGAATGGAAGGCTTACTAGGTCATCCAAAGCAGACTTTGTCCTGAAGATTTCAAGATGTCCATTTGCAAAATGTATAATGAAAGAACATGGAAATGACATTTCTCCATTCTTACTCTGCTTCACTGTGCTCACAGCTGAAATTAGGTCTCTCCAAGACAGGTCCTCTCTTTTCCTCTGTTCTTCCTTCTGTATGCTCCTAAACACAGCTTAGCTGTGTGAGGCTTATTTTCCTCATCTGTTGCCCTATTTGGTTCCCCCATGCATCATTTTCAGTTTCCTCTTCTGTTAGATAAGGCACAGGAAAACTTGAAGCCCAACGAAACAAAGTAAATTTTCTTTACTAGTCTTTATGTAGGTAAAGATGGTTCTTTTTATTGTTCTTTCCTTCCCTTGCTACTGTCCAGTGGGGAAGAAAAATATTAAAAATTCACAAAATCAGAGGGGCTGAGGGTGGAAGGGGCCTCTGGAGGTCATCTAGTCCGTACCTCCTGCTCAAGGAGGACCACCTAGACCTGGTTGCGTAGGACCATGTCCAGATGGCTACTGAATATCTCCAAGGAAAGAGGTTGCATAGCTTTTTTGGGCAACCTGTGCCAGTGCTTGGTCATTGAAAAAATATTTCCTGATATTCAGAGGGAACCTCCTGTATTTCAGTGCATGGTCCTTGCCCACTTACTGGGCTCTACTGAAAAGAGCCTGGCTCTGTCTTTTTTGCTGCAAGGACACACTGATTGCTCACATTCAACTTGGTGTCCATCAGAACTCCAGGTCCTTTTCTGCCAACTTACTTTCCAGATGACTGGCCACCAGGGAATAGTCATGCACAGGATTGTTACTTCCCAGATGCAAGACTTTACACATCTCCTTGTTGAACTTCATGAGTCAGCCCATTTCTCCATCCTGTCAAGGTCCCTCTGGATAATTGTTTTTCTACAGGGCAGAAAAAACAGGTTAGACTAGGTTCATTTTCAAAACAATTTTTATTATATTTTTTTAGTCTTCTCAGAAAAAGCTTTACTCTATGATGAGCTGTATTTCTTCCTGAAATGATGTGAAATTTTATGGTAGTAAGAGGAGAAGTAAGTTTCGGCTTTTTCTACAGGGTTGCTTCATAATTTATTTCGAAAATTCACATTGTCTAGTTGTATGAGAGTAGTGTGCCTTTGAATAGAAATGCAATTTTTAGCTTGTGACATAGAAGAGCTCCTTTTTGAAATTTTCTAAGAGTATGTTATAGATTTATATTCTGGAATTTTGCACATGATGCACATTTTGCAGATATGTGTGCATATAACATTCATATAAGGGTTCAGAAAGTATAATTCAATTAATGAATCTCTTTAACATGATTTGTGAGAGACAATGAGTCAAAAAATACTACTTTAAGATGTAGTTGGAAGAAACTTTTCAGTATTCCGCAAAGCACATCTTAAGATGCATAGGGTAAGATTAATTTTATTGTGTTGCATCACTGGTGTAATTTGTTCTGGACATTTGATCATATAAAAAAAGCCTGGCCCTCAGATGCAATGTTTTCATGGGCCTCTCCTTGATGAAAGCCCATCTGGATTTCCTGGATGGGGTCTCCCCTCTTCAAAAACACTGAGAATTTTATATTTTGGTGGCTGCAGGATTTGGTCCTTTGTGGAAATTACAGACATTGGTCTTTGAAGATGTATGTGTCCTTTGGTGTTTAGGCATTTTAGCCAGTATCTCTAAACAGAGCTCCATACTATTTAACATCTGTTTTTCTTAGTGCATGTCAGAAATAGATAGGTAATCTCAAATGGGTGAGTACAGACACCCATGATTTGTCTTGGCTGTAGTCATGCAAACATACAGATCAGTTGTGGGCAGCATCCATTCCAGGAGCAGACACAGGGATTTTGTATTCATGTCTGAATATGAGAAAAATAAAGGAGATGAAAAACAAAGCAAACCAGAGCAACCAACCAACCAAAAATTTATTAATCCCTTTCCTGACCCAAATAGCTCTTGTCCAGCAACTACAAATCCAGCTTGGGTAGGCAGACAGTGAGCTGTATGTGTTATTTCTTCTGGGAGGAAACTATTATCAAATTTCAGATATAGTATTAATCCTTAATTCAATGTTCTCCTAATCTGTGATATTAGAAAAGATTAGGAATTAAAAAGTGGGTTTCCTTGTTTGTTTGTTTTTTTGCAGTTTGGTTGGTTGGTTTTTGGTTTTATTTTTCCTAAGCAAATGGTATTACCTGCAGTCCAGAAAAATCATGTTGCTGAACAAAACAAAAGAAGGCAACCTTTCTGTAAATAACAGAGGAAGCCAAACACCTAGAGGTGCTAGATGTGCAGGTTAGAGAAGGGTCTGAATAAATGATAGTACTACATAGTAAACCAGATTATTTGTGCTACTCTGCTTAGTTGGTTGCTGGACACAAGTCTGAACTATGATTTCAGGATGGGCTATCCTCAGAAGTAATGCAAGGTACATAATGGTGTAAGAGAGAGCGGGATTTATTCAGTATTATGTAAAACCTGGTGTGGCGGATCATGAGCTCTGACCTTAGCAAGACATGTTCTTTTATGGATGGGGCACCAGCATGTTTCTTTGCAAGTAGTATTAGGCCCCTGGCATTTTTTGTTTCTTACTTGTGATGCTGCAGGCATATTGAATATTCCATGGTTTTGTTTCAATTAAGATATCCTTTTCCAAAATCTATGCTAAAAGAAGACAACTACATATGTCTGTGAGATACCCAAAATCATTTGGGGTTTCTGTGACAGAAGAGAGCATGTATGGTATTGTTTGTATATATTACTGTATCTATATGGGTCAGAGTTCCCCTTTGATGGAAACTGGCCATGGGCTGCCACTGACTAGCTATGTCTTTCTGACTTTCTAGTGTTTCCATGAGTTCCCAAATAAGGGAAGCACCAGTCTGACTAATCTGGTTTCCTGGTCCAGGTGACCTAGCACAGATGAGGCACCCAGCTTTAAAATGTTGATGCTACCTCACTGTGATACCCCAGTGTGTGTGCACATGTATATGCACATGTGTGGGCCTTATCTCTTTTCTTTGACATGCAGCGAGGAGGTGTGATGATGGGTTCATCATCTGAATTTGCCAAGTACTTTGAGACACTCCTCCAAAATAGTCCAAAATACACATGTTTGAGGAAAAGCTGCAGCAAACTCCTGAAGATACTTTACTGTGGTGTACTAGGGTAAAAATGAGATTTGTCAGTCCAAGACAACTTAATTTTGTCCTTTCATTCCTCATGGCAATGATATGAGGTGACTTTATTGGGAATGGATTGTACCGCATTTGTTGCTCTCCTTTATGTATTTCTGTCAGTGTAAGTCTGCTTACTCCAATCTCATTTGCTCTGGTGGACTCAAGGATAGTAGAGATAATGGAGGGGGAAAAGACACAACTTTTAACTATGTTCTCCCATTAAACACTGCCATTTTAAATACAGAGCCTGTTTAAGTATGTTCTGATCAGCTTCTGCTCAGCTAGAACCTTGGGACCTAGGACCTGTTCTCAAGCACTCTTGTTTGTGTTGTCCTGTTTATAAAAACAAAACAGTCCCCACAAAAAACCAAAAGACAAGCTTAAAGGATTTAGCGAATTGTGCAAGCAGGTTCCTTGAACTATGGAAGTATACAAAGCATTGGATCTTCTGACTATAAAATTGATGGCTTCTGCCATCATCCGCCATATGAAAAAGGCCAGAGAAACTTATTCAGGTGCTTTCGTTTTCAGAGTGTCGCTAGATGTGTTAAGGTTCTGCATCTTAAAACATTCAGAACTGCAAATAGGCTTGAAACGCCCTGTCTTTTGGGGGTGCTCTGTCAAACATGAGGCAGTTTCAGATTGCTGAACTCAAAATTTTCCTGCCTGTGCCTTCCTGTCATATTTAGTTTTTCATGTTATTCTGGTGTTTGTACCAAAGCCTACTTGCAAGAGAGAGCCTGGTCTCCAGACTGTAGATTTCTCTGGGCAGCAGAGGCTGCCTCCTCTCCTTTCAGGTGTCACAGCATTAGGAAGAGGGACAAAGCTCTTTTTTCCTCTCCTCAGCATGCATCTCCTCAAAGATTACCACCCAGAATACTTGTGTGCTGGGAGCGCCAGGAATAGAAATGCAACCCAGCACGTTAAGTTTCATACAGGCACTGGCATTTAGAATTGGAATGGACATTTAAGTGCCCACACTGTGCATATTACCACTGCTGCAGAAACAGCATTACAGACACTTCTGGTGGGATCTTCTTACTCTCTCTGCAGCAGGAAAAAGAGACTGTGTAAAAAGGAGAAATAAATTCCTCTGCTTGCGTGCATAGCCCACTTCTGACTTGGCAATATATTTTGACTGCTCTCTGTAAACCGTATTATCATGCTGTCTTCAGGCAAATGCTACTTTTGCTTCTATGTAAAAATCACATATTTAAGGGCAACATGACTAGACGATTTGATAGTGTAAATGCCAGATGGCATGTGCTACTGCAGTAATTGGATGGACACTTTTCAGGTCTACTAGCACCTAGCAGAGTTTCAGTTGCTATATATGTAATAATAGTGCCTGAATAGTGCCTCTCAGTGCCTGAAAATGTACCTGTATAGGCACATGTATAAAAACAATCACATAGATATACACAATGTAGTAAATATTAGTGTGTATGTGTAGATATATACATACAAAGTACAGAATATTTGTGTAGGTACAGAGAGATATAGTAACAAACATATATGTGTGCATGGTTATAATGACATTTCCTTATATCACATCTATCAGGTTACAAGCAGCTAATAATTTTCTTCTACTCACAGCCAAGCATAATGGCATACACTCATAAATCAACATCAACATGGAACATTGCTTAGCAAATATAAATGTATGTGCATTGCAGAATGATCAGAGATTACGAAAATATATCAGAAGTCAAAAGTAGCTGCTGGAGAAATGCTATGTCTTTAGTTTATTGAGATTGTTTGGAGGATCCTAATGTACTGTCACTGAAAGAATAATTTTTCCTTTACAATCTACTTAGCAAAGATTTATTGATCCTTTTCCCCTTCATAGAGAATTACTGATCCATTTTAGAAAATCAGATTTTCACACCTTTCATGAGAATGTGCACAGCACAGTTCTCTAGGGATTGCCAAGGAAGTTGACTTTGACATGAAATCCCTAGGTACCGGCACACAACAGCCTATAGTCTCATCACTGATTTGTTGCACAGGATGGTAAAATACTTTTATACATTTATAGAGAAATGATTGCACTGCAAGGACTTATTTTTCCATGCTAGTGGATGTATTCAAGGTCCTGTTATTTGTGTAAACAGCATTTTTCAGGGGGGTTGGTTCTTCTCAGCTCTGATGTTATGAACAGTAAGGTAAGATAAAAGTTGTTGAAATTCATGTTGCAAAGCAGTACGGTACTGTAGAATTTTTCGGTGTGTGTAAATAACTTTCTTCAAAATACGTCTACTCTCTGTCCTCATTATTGTAGTATCCCAGGTAGCTAAGCATTAGGCATGTTATATTGAAGTATGCATCATAATGAAGGTGATTTATTATAATTAAAACAGCATGGAGAGCAGCTTTTATTAGACATATTGTTTCACAGGAGAGCTTAATAAAGAGCATTATTATTAGTTATAGATCTGTGTGAAGGATGTTGTTTACTGAGAGTTATGTGAGTATTAGTCAAAATCTGAAGTTGCTCATTTGAGCTGCCCACTGGAGGGGGGAAAAAAAAACAAAAAACATTCAGCACAGCAAAGAGAAGAATTTTAAGATTGGAGGGGAGAGAGAGAGACAGAGACAGAAAAAAGGAAATGCCGAGTGCATGAAGTGTCCTCTGCAGGAGCAGTTCTAGAATACTTTATTACATATCTACGGAGACAATGGCATGGACTGTAAGTAGCTCCTGTCTCTCAATATAATAATGCACATAAAGTCGGGGTCAGATTGGGTTCGCTCTGGGCTTTGATGCTGTAGAAGGTCACCAAGGGGATCGATGGACAAAAATGAGACCCGAGTTTCACGCAATCAATGAGATTTTTCTATTTAAAGTGGACACTGGGTGTGAGTCTCGGAGCTTCAAATGTGCTTTTGCTCAGCTTGAGCAGATTGAGAGAAAGATGTACTATAAATGTGTTGTTTGTTTTAATAACTGCTGGCACAAGGACTGCATATCTAAACAGTTTAGTCTGACGAACTCTATTATGAAGTTGCATGAGCTGCGAATAAATGGACAAATTAGAAGCTACTTTGAATGTTAATTACACTGAGTTTTTATTCTGTTTCTGTAGAGTTGTAATTGCCTGGCATTTAGATAACCCTTAAAATATGATTAGAGAACTACAAAATCATTTGGTTCAAAATCATGTGGGATTTATCTGTTCTACAAAAAATACTTTCTACTATTAATTTCCTATTCCTCTATACTCATTATAGCCAATTCCTTAATTTCTTTAGAAATTGTTCACATTTCCACAGATTAAAACAAGTTCTTATCTGCCTTTGGTTAAGAAGCTTCATTCTTCTGGGTAGCAAATGGATACTTGGTACAGGATTGCTTTGATAATTTTCTTCTTAAAGTTTCCAGGCAGATGAAAGATCATACGTTGTTTTGCCTTTATTGTAAACAGTTATCTCTGTAGGAAGAGGGAAGCAGTCAGGAAGAATGTGATCAGTGAGTCCGACATAGCTGTAACACTGGTGACAGCAAGGAATTGACTGATACGGAGGAGGTTTATCTCTGTCTTGAAATAGTTAAGAAATTAAAGCAAATTATAGACCAATTTCTAATCACCGATGTATATGATTTTAACTACTTTGCAGTTAATGGAGTTGTTCCAAATTTACACTACCCTAACAGACACAGGTCCTGACACTGTTTTCAATTTCAAAGCAAGTCAGCTATTGGACTGCACTTTGTAAATGAGAAAGCTACTTGAATCTGGGACTTAAAGGATCTGATTGTGTGGTTTTAAAAGCTAAAATAGCTAAATACTCTTCTCCCCCACTCCCTCAGCTGTTCTCTTTCAGTAGATTTCAGAGAAATAAAGTATCCTGTGTTTTCTGAGCTTCCACTTCACAAATTGAAGTGTTCAGATATTGAAGACTGTTTATCCCACATCACTGCATAAGTAAATGTCCACCAGTGTCTATGAGGGAGGAAAGGGGGAAGCAGCAAACCCAACCCACTGCATTTTTCAATCTATTATTAAAAATTTCCTTTTGATGACAGTTAATACATGGAATTTATTCCATCAACACAACCCCCAAACAATCCCAAACCAAAGAAACAAACCAAGGCCTTGACAGACTTTTTCATTTAAATATCTTAAATGCAGAGTAACTGCAGTTTTATGAGAAGATCATTAGAAATCATAGCTTGTGTACAATTCAGGTCTAAATTTGTTTGCTAGATTCTGAAAAATGCTGCAAAGAAGAGTAGGTGTACAGAAGAGAACCTAAGCTTCTGCCTTAATCTAATTTCTGCTAGAAGGGTCATTTACAGCTCAAGCAGAACTTATGTTCACCTGAAATGATTTTTTTTGTACTTTCATGTATGCCTCGAGTAAGAACATTTCAGTTTATATTATTCTCATTAAAATTAAAAGCAAAACATCCTCCACCTCCGCTTCCTCTCTTAATGGTCCTTAGTGTTGCATTCTAGGATGTGTTAAACATTTTCTAGTTAAGTCTTTTTGATAAAATATAGAAGTTAATGCATTAGTTGAATTTTTTAAAATGAAAATATTGGCAATAAAAGCCCATTGCAGTAAGCACATTCCACTGGAGAACAGGGCTGTGGCAGTTAATGGAAAGAGTAAGCAATTGCAGGTGGCTTATATCAAACTCAAACAATAGCACAATGAGCCAACCTATGATAAATTGGAAGGTCATATGGAAAAGGGTTGCAGGGGTAGAAAGAAAATACCACAACATCTGTAATATTTTTCTCAGGACGCACCTGAGTCCAGTATTTCTCTCTTTGCTTTGGCTGCAAATATGGGAAGGTGATAAACCGTGGAACATACAAATTCAATTGTTAATTTGTAGAACCACTACTTGTATTTAGCAAATATTGAGGTGTGTGCCTTTTTTGGACAACAGGTCTGGCACAATTCTCACTGACGAGTCACTGAGAGTTAAATTATGTGCTTTCCAGTAGACATAATGACTGCTGCCCTTTAGGGTACTTTCTTTGAGTTAAGCATATGCAGCCTCTTTTGACCTCCTCAGAGACATCAGCTGATTTTTACAGCCACCCCCAACAGGGTTAAGTTCTCAAGTGTTCACTCATGAAAATGTTTTTGAGGTTTATAGTGAAATTCCTGCTTGCAGAATAAGGAGCAGAGGCAACTGGGTTTCTATGCAAAGATTTCTGCAGAATTAGGTGGTGAATTAGGGCATGCTTCCCTGATAAGACCTTACATATGAGGCTAACAAAAGGATGGTTTTCCGATTCTCTGGTTTAAATGTACTGCATATTTAATTTTACTTTATCTTTCTGAGTGTTTTAGAAAAGGTTGGAAGATGAACTGCACATACAACAGCAGGAGCATATGGACCACAGGGAAAAGAAATACAAATGATCCAAAACTGAGGAAACAGATGAATTCAAATAAAAAATTTTGCACGCTGGGAAAATACTGAATGTTGTTTATAAGGACTTCACCTTAATAGTCATATTTAATATACTTTCCTTCTTATACTAACTAATGAACCGTCCTGAAAAGCAATTCTTTACACCTTCCTTTCCTACACATTTTAAAATTCTGGAAAACAGACATGTAAATTAAAGCTTCCCATGGACATTTTTAACTTCTGCAACCTGCTTATTCAACATATCATCCTAGGTCTCGCTGATCTTAGCAGCATTACAAGGATCATATTTTCACACAGATGAACCATTCATGGCAATTTCTCCAATAGATTTGACACAAACATTCTTTTCTTTGATATTGGAGATATAAGCTTTCTATTTTTGACCTATTTTTTCTCCTGACCGACATATTTATTGAGGCTATTGAGAGGAAAATCCCACTTTCCATTAATATTTCACTTCTCTGTTTCTTTCTTTTGCAGAATTTCAGGTTGCTAGAGCAGTAAGAGGGTCTTGGTCAATGTCAGCTTATGTATGGGCATACATCAATAAAAACAAAACTCAAAGTTTTATTTAGAATTACTATTTAAATAAATACACATGCAGTAGTTAATATGTGTATATGTATCATTTTGATGCTGTCTTCATGATTCTACTGTTGTAGATCAACATGTAGCATTTATTGATCTGTTCTAAAGGCAGATCTAGTTCCAGAGAAGATTTTGATTGATTGTCCTCATCCAGAGTGAATTCTTCCTCCATCTCTCTAGAGCCTTCTGTGGCATTGGCTGTGGATAGCAAGCAGACAAAAGATTTCTTTTTGAGGAAAGGATATCATTGTATGTATGTATCATGTATATGTTATCATGTTTGAATTCTAAATAATTATTCAATGCTCTTTGCTTTTTCCATCTGAGCAACTTGATACACCACTTATGCTAAAAGTCTATAAACTATTGGTAGTAGTACAGGTATCTCATGTCAATCCTCCATTCTACAGAATGAGATGATTGCAACTAATGCACTGCATAAAGTAGGAATGTCTTCTGTGACTTGTGTTGTTTGTTTCATCAGATAAATATTCATCCCCTATAACCTTTTAAATTAAATGTTTCTGTTCTAAGAATTCTGTGCACGCAAATCTCTATTAAGAAGTTAGGAAAATTATTAAATATTTTGCATTTTTTGATTTTTAATATAAAAATGTAAGATACCTTACAGCATTACTATTCTCAGTTTAGGCCAAGAGATACGACTGCACTTGCATTCATCTGGATAAATAAGCTATATATCCACCCCTCACTTACTGGTGCCAGATGCAAACACAGAATATATTGTACAGGACAGGTTTTTGGACCACAGTCTAGAACTGGACATCAGCTCACTTTCCTTATGCTGTCTAATTTCTACCTCCTCCTATGGTCTAAATGATCGCTCACATTTCATCTCCGAGTTCCCTTTACTTGCTGAATAAGATAAAAAGAAAGGGATGCATGCCTCCATCTTTTGTCTTCCCTTTTTAAACTGAAATGTTCACCACAGAAACCTGAAAAGGAAAGGTTTATTTCTTGGCATTCTCCATTAACTAGACCTCTTGGTTATCCTCAGGAAGATGCCCATGTCTCTCAGGTTACTGTCCAAAAAAATCTCAGACTGTCTTGAACACTTTAATAAAAGCCGTCTCCCTGCTCATTTCCATGCTATTAGTTGTTTTGGGGTTTTTTTAGACCAACAATAATTCTCCCCAACAAAGCTTTGTGTGCATGCCTTTAACCATCCTGAAGAATGAGACTGCTGGTACAGAGGTAATTCCCTTTTCTGACAATCTATACTAGAAAAACATGCTTGGAGGCTATTCTACCACAAATGCATGCTTGGAACAGTGGATAAACCTCAGGCCCTTGCAGAATTCAACTGCCACATCACTTGTATGGCTCCCTGAGAACTGGAGTCTGCAATGTTGACTAACGGGAGGTCTTTGCTTCATGCCAGCTCAAGACAACTTCACTTAGTTTTGAGTTGCAGTCTACCTCTGGATGGCAGTACGGTCGCTGTGAACAGGTCAGAGCTCCTCCAGTTTCCTCTTAGGAAGCACATATCTGGCAAATTTGTTGTCTTCACTCACTCTGTTGGTATGGTTTGCCTTTACCTCAAGCTTTCACAATCTGACACAAGAAGTGAAGTCTCTAGGCTGGAGTCTATTGTTTTCAAGGTTTTCTGACCTTTCCTCCAAGTAAGTCATCAGTTACAGTTGTTCAGCATTTTAAGAAGCTTCTTTTTATTGGGTTTTATTACAGTACCTGATCTGAATGCTCGCCAAAAGTTGTTGAGAATGTAAAGTAGGAACTCCTCTCAGACTAGCTATACTCAGTTATAATGTTATTCACTCACAGTTTATTTCTTTTGGTAGACTTAAGGTCTAGCATGTTAAATATTTTCACATTATGTAAGGATATTCAGTGTTGGTAATAAGGTTTCTTGAGCTACAAGGAAACTGGAGGCATATTAGTCATAAGTGAAAAAACTCAGAGTACATACTTTTTACCCCTGCCCCTGTGAGTTGCAAACAGGAATTTCCTGACAAATTTTCCCCAAGTTTAGTGTAAGTTTTTCTCTTTGGTATTTAGAATGAACCTGATTTGTTAATTTTTTTTCTTGCAAATAAATTGTGCAAGCCAAAGCAATGGGATTTGAAGCAGTACAGGGAGATAAAAATGTGACTTTGTTGTGAAACTGTATGATTGTTGTGCTCCAAGCTGAAATTGTTTTCTAGGTAAGGTCTATGCACATTATAGTTCTTTGCTAAAAGTATCATATTAGTGTAAACCTGTGCAGAGCATGCATACTAAGCAAAGTCAGATTTTACTATTGTATCTATGACACCAGCTGGGATACTAAAAAGGACTCAGCTGTGCATTGTCATCAATGTTATAAACTGTGTTCCACTTTCTAGTCTGCCTTTTCAATCTCATTGCCTTAAATGAAGTGCTGAATTACACTTGCAGAACCCTAGTGAAGGCAAAAGGATTAAAATAGGTGTTACTGAGGTCATAACTTATGAATGATGTTAATGTCATATACAAGGCAGGAGAGAACCCCCTTTGATAGTGAGATCCTAGGTTGAGTCTGTAGATACATTTAGAGGGAAACCCAGGAAATTTTTGAAATCCTTTTGGAGAGGAAAATAAACACAAACCCATATGTTCTTTAACTTTTACATTCATTGTCAGTGCAATGATTTAAAATTTTTCACTGAATAATAGTGCAAAAAGTATTTATCTGACTCAGAGCAAATTTGAGGTGAAAGACTTTTGGTGATATAGACTAGAAGACACCACAACTGCGTACAGCTGTGCATTCCTGTGTTACACATTTCTCTCTCCTGTAGATCTTTGAATGTCACAAACAGAAGTGCTTTTTCTACTTATCTTTTCAGAATAAGATTGTAATGTAAGCACTTGTGTTTCTGGGGTTTCCCTCCCCCCCCCACTCACAATGCCTATTATATGCATTTCAATGTCATTTTCATCTTTTTCTTCCTACATAACTTTGTGGGTAACTTTGAGCAATTTGCCCACACTGCTGCATTCCAGTCTCACAAAATCTGATCTCACAAATTCCCACTGATTTCAGTATGTATAATTAGTCCAAGGCTACATGCTTGAAGAACCAGTTTATACCCTTCAGATATAGATATGTGACTACAATATCTTAAAGCCATAATTTAACCACAGCATAAATATGGCTTTGTTTTCATCACAGCAGTTCAGTTACTCTGTCACAACAAATTTAACAGATCTGGTTGGGCTTCTGTTAGTGCTTTTCAGTATGTTGTCATCTTTTCTTTAAAGACCCCTAGGGATGTGTACAGATACGGGTTCAGTTGGGAGAAAAAAACTGTATAGGTGGAGTGACATGAGTCACATGGAGTGAGTGACCTCTAAACATTGGGGTTTGAAGGCCAGCATAAGTGTTCATTTGTGTTGTCACTTCCCCATGTGATACCTCTTCTTTTTTTGTGGTCTTCCAGATCACTTTGATATCAAAGGAAATGTGTGTCTTTTGAAAGCTTTACCTTACTTGTGATAGTAGTTGTGTGAGAGGTGGAAACTAATGCATTTTCATTTAACAATTTCTCTTCATAAGTGCACATTCATTCACTTTTTCTTCTTTTCTGATGTTTGTAAAAAAAAATAAAAAATAGTGGAAGTCTGCAGCCACAGACTTTTACAGGAAACAAGCCCAGTTGAACAATTTGTTCAACTGTTTGTACAGTTAGATTGTCTGTCCTCCTCCAACTCAGTTGCTCCGCTGGAATCAGACAGGTTGGGAAATGATGTAGAGTTGGGAACAGTTCTGTGAGTGAAGCTTTGGACATGTGGCCATGTGAGACTTCTAAAATTATAAATGCTTTAAACTACTAGATAAGGCTGATTTTGATGTGATAAAGTCCAGGGAATTGCTGCTTAAGCATGCAATTCATGTTAATGTGTCCCGATCCCTGGTGAGTTGCTGATTAATCTGAGTGGGTTATAGCATAGCCTCTCAGTAGCTTTTCTTTAACTGATACATGGAACAGAATTCAGTGTTTCTTCACACTGAATGTATGACCTTAGAAAACTGAAAAGGAGTCCATCTTTTTTTTTTTTTTTTTCTGATTATTGTGGCTTTAGATTTTTCCTTCCTTTATTAACTTCTGTTCCATACAACATTTGGACTAAAAATATAATGAGATTGATATTCAATGCTTAATATTCACAGTCCTCCAAAACTGGGATTATTTCCCTGTCCCTTTCCTCTCCCTCCCCCCATCCCCCTTCCCCTTGCCTCCCAAAGTATTCCCTTTGGAGTTCAAAGCTTATGAATTTCTTTTCCCACATGAAGAGGTAGTTTTGAGCCCAACAGAAATTTTGTTGTGTGTGTTAGGATTTGAAACTGAAAGATGAGCAGAGGGAAGTTTGGAAACTTCTGATAGAATTGTACAAGTAGTGTTACTTACGTGGAGACTACTGTTCCTCTTTTCTGCTGGACTTTGGCGATAGGGAATATCTGTGCACATATCTTGGTGCTACAAAACTGATCTTATATCCTAGCTAAGTCAAGTCTGAGAATATTTAATGCTTTCGCTATTTTGACTGCACAAGTGAATCAATTTTTTGTAGAAGTGTTTTGATTCCATGTTGGAGTTGCTGGTTATCTTTTACTAGTAATTCTCTATGTAGGCCTGTGGGTATACTACTTTACATTCTCTTGGAAACAAGCAAATACTTTGTGATAGTCACTTAAGTGGCCTTATTGTGCTCCCTACGATGATGCCCTACTTGTGAGTGCAAAATTGGTAGCACATGCTTATTGGGGAAAAAAAGCTTTTTCCAAAACCATTGCTGCTGCTATTGCAGTAATGGGATATCAAACAGGCAAAATTGTATGTGTTGTCAATGTCTGCAATATAATTTCATTGACTTACAATGTTTAAAGTGAAGGCATGATGGTAAGCTTATATAAGGTGTCACATTGAAGTAATCACCCACCAACTTGATTTTATGGCAAAAGAGAACATTTTAATATACACATGAATTCTGAGGACACTCCAGCTTGCGTGAAAACACAGAGATCAAAGTATGTGATTAAGCATTCAGATACCGTAGTGCTGAGAAATACTTAAATAACCCAACAAATAAATGGATGAAGTAAATGTGGGTAAAAGTAAATATGAAAGTTGATTTTAATCTATGAATAAGAGTTTGGTCTAAAACAAAAAAAAAAAAAAGGGCAAAAAGAGGGGATGGTTTAATTTTACTTATCCCACATGTGGCCACTTGTATTTATTTGGTGCTTGTGGCGGCCGGTGAGCCTGTGGTACAAGGGACAAAGAGAGTCCACTAGTGAGACAGTCCCTAGTACCAAAGATTCCTCCCCAGGTTAGGGCGAACAAAAAAACCTTCCCCTAGCATGCTTTGCCCTGTTATGTTACTGTACCCAATTCTGCTTCCCTGGTTGCTCCCCGCCCCCTTGCTACCTTATATGTCCCATGCCCTAGAAAGTTCTCCACTCCAGGTTTCCGCCATTGGCCCTTGCCCCTCGCCACTCCCCCAGAGTTTTGCCACTGGCTCCCATTCCCTAGTCCTGCCTGTGTACTGTCCCCATGCCCTCAGATCATTGGTGTCTGATGCTCGATCCGCTCCCGTACTTAAACCTGGACCCTCCATTGTTCTTTGTCTTCGTCCCTGGAACCCTTCACGAGTGTGGCTGCAATAAACCTCCTCCTGTGGAACCCCATACGAAGATCCTTCCCGGCTCTTTGCCGTCGACCCATTTACTGGAGCTATCCGTGTGTGTATGCACGCGTGTGTGAGTGTGTGGTGGTCCTGCCGAGCAGCTTCACTAAGGAGATGCTTTTAGGAAGGTCGTGGCACCTTGCGCTCTGGCACCGACAAGCCACGCGGTCTGCGACAGGTGCTTGCCTAAGTCTCTTTGCTTGTGCTTTTATTTTGCCAAGATTTCTCTTCAGCAATCTTCAGAATAATGTTTTAGGTTGGAATCAAATGACAAAAAGGATCCTGTGTTTGAATGCAGAAGAAGAACATGAGCTGGGACTCACAGGCCCATGAGTTGAGCAGAGCTACCTGGCGTGTGAAAAGGGAGCTCAGGGAAGGCCACAGATGTGTGGGTGCTCCACTCGTTTTCCTAAGCTGTAGATCTGAATCATTGTACTGGGGCTGGCTGGCTGGAGGCAAATTGATTCAGAGCAGCACATCTGATGCTGTGTTTTGGATTTGTGACTATAACAATACGCATGACACCCCAGTGTTTTGGCTGTCTCAAAACAGTGCTTGCACAATGTCTGTGTTAAAGACAGGCAAGAAAGTCCTTTCCTGGGAAAGGACAGTCTCTCCGTAAAGCCTCCTTGGAGAAAGACTATTTACAAGAGCATGTAGTGATAGGACAAGGGAGAATGACTTCAAACTGAAAGAGCATAGGCATAGATTAGATAGTAGGAAAAAATTCTTTACCGTGGGAGTGGTGAGGCATCAGAACAGGTTGCACAGAGAAGTTGCGGATACCCCATCTCTGGAAATGTTTGAGGCCAGATTAGCTGGAGCTCTGAGCAACCTGGTCTAGATGAACTTAGCGTCCCTTGAAACCCACATTGTTTTATTCTATGATAGTGTTGGCATGTCTGACCCCAACTGACCAAAGGGTTGTTCCATACATATGATGTAGTGTTCAGCATTAGAAGCAGGGGGAAAGAAGGAGGAATTGGGATTATTTGTGTCTGTGATGTTCGTTTTCTCATGTAGCTGTTATGGACAGTGAGGCTTCACTGCCCTGGAATTGGCTTGTCAATGGGAAGTAATGCTAAAAATTTCTTATTTTGGTTTGCTTGCATATGTATCATATGCCCTTGTTGATCCACAACCTATGTCTTCTTCTGTTTGTTTTCTCCTCAGCCTGTGGGAGGGGAGTGAGTGAGTAGTTGTGTGGGTGTTTGGGTGCTAGACATAACAGCTCAGTAAAACAGTGCAAATCTTCAAGAGGGAGCAACTGCTGTAGCCACAAGCAGGAATAAATGTCTTGGAGGAAAATTTCAGTAGGTTTGAAAAATAAGAACCACCTACTGGGACTTTAAGGGTAGTCATATTGATAACTGCTTGGAAAGGGAATATTCCTGAGGAAAGTGCAGTGGTAGGAAGAAAGGAAAAAGTAACATAACAGCATAGGGTCTGATAACAGTAGACACGAGCTCCTGTTTTAGAGTGTTTTATTTTACTGCCATTCTTCTCTGCAATGAAGTTCTGCTTTCCTAATTCTTCTGGAGCTCCTTAGGCTGGGAGAATGGAGGGCACGCATTGTAGCAGTCTGAGTACAAAGAGAGCAAGGAGAAAGCATCTTTTGCTCCTAGAAGACCCTTTGAAGTTGTCCCAGTGTTGAGTTTGACAGGTAAAATCAAGACCTGCAGCAGTTCTGTGAAATGTATCAGAAGTGCCATCCGGTTAAGAAGTGAGAGATGGATTTTTCTTGAGGTAAGGAATAAATTGGTTAAGTATGCATTAGCTAGATTATTTGCTCAACACATGAGAAAATGGGTATCTGTGGATATTGAAAGCAGGTAACTCATTAAAGGAATAGATAACAAAAGGAACAAATGGATAAATAATGGTCCACTTAAATATCGTGGAAATTGTCCTAGCTGTAAATATAATTAAAACTTTGTGAGTGTGGTTTGAGGGAAGTTAGTTTTTATGAAACTCTAAGTTAGATCTTATTAAACCTTAGAAAAGCATAGAGCAAGAAAGAGTTCAGTAAGGACTCTGTGGGGATAGATTACTTATGCAAATTTTCACAGGAAGGCTTAAAAGCCACAATAGACACCCTTGCCGGGCTCTCTCCTTTGCAAATTGATAAAACAATGTATAGGGATTAGGTGACTTGGCTGGCAATGCAAACAGCTTCAGTGGCAAAACTGAGCCTCCAAGGTACCAGCCTTCCTGTTGTAAGCATCTGGTGGCAAACTTCCTCTCCCACAAAGGAAAGACTATTTTTTGTTAAAAGAGGACTAACAGAAAGGTCAGAGATGGTTTGAACACTGTATGATCTCGCAGCTGTGCTAGTATACTCAGGCTTGCTGCAGGAAACCCAAGTGGCTATTTGGCCTTGCATATGCAAACTATAAATACATATAGTCTCTAGGTTCAGAAAACTAATGATAAATACGGACATAGGAATGAACTTTTCCTTAAAGTAAAAAGCAAGGATGCTTTCTTCAAATATATATGCCAAACAGACAATATCAATTTCCATTTGGACTGACACATGAAAATAACTTATAATGAACAAATAACATGAGATTGTGATTAAAACTCGTATTCTGCATTTTGTTGCTCTATTTTTGTATTTTTAATTACTCTGAAGTTATTAATAGCTTTTTAATATTCATTTTTGGGATGCTAATGTTGCCAAAGCAGCTATTGTAGTGATCTGCATATTTGTGCATGGGTTGTGCATGCAAAAAAAAGAAAAAAAAATGCAAATTATGCCATGTCTTTAAATAATATAAATAATTTGAAGGAAACTTTTATTTTCAACATCTGTATTTATTAGTTATTTTTAAAAAATAACATGAAGTTTGTAATAGGTTAAAAACTAGGTTAAAAAGTAATTAGAGACAAGTAGTATTATGAGATTATGTTGACCTGTGTTTTTTTGAAACAACTAAACTACATTTAGGGATACCTACTGATATTTTGTTACCAATTTCAATGACAAGAAGATCAGTGCTCTTACATTGATCTCAGTGATTTTTCACGAGGAGAATTGAGTATGTGTTTTTCCCTGTTGAAGCAGATGGCAGCAATCCAAAAGGCTTCATTGAGAAGGCATCAGGCCTGCTAAAAACTTTTTTATATGTGTAATATTTACATACAAACATGTGCATACATTAGATGTATATGTCATAAGAAATAATAGGCTCTTTGGAAATATTTTTCTTCTGTTGAAACATCAGGAAATCAACAGCACTTGTGACTGCTCTCTGAGCAGAGCAGTGGTAGTTACTCTTTTAGGGTGAAACTGAGCAGCCCAGTGATGTCAGCCAGTTTACAAAAACCAGGTGTTAGCAGGAACATCTTGCTACAGTTGCATGTTTTGGTTTACTCACTGATCTGATTTTTCCTTCCTTAAAGTATTGTTTGTTTTAAAGGAGTTTCCTCGAGAAACAATAGGGAGCCAATGGCAAATCATGGTATGGCAAATTTTTTTATTAGAAGAAACAACAAACCCTCCAAAAATCTGTCAGCCAAACAGTATCTAATAACGAACAGAACTGTTCATGGAGGAAAATATAAGCAGACTTGAGAAATCCTTCATTCATTGTTTATTGATAATCCAGTTACCGTAATTGCTGCTAAAATGATTGGTAAATGTTCTGCTGTTTTCCTGTTGTAAAGCATTAAACAGAAAAACTGCTTTGTATTGAAGAGATCCTCCTGTGTGTCCAACACATAATACTGTTGCTGTGCGTGGTGTGTGACACATCCTACCCTAGCATAAAGAACAAAACACTGGGAGTTTATAAGTATACCTGCAACTTCCAGCAGATTAATGCCATTGATGAAAAGGCCAAGCACCCTTTGGGCTTCAAGTTCTTAAATCCTTATGCAAGTTGCATTAGAAATATGAAGTTGTGTGATAGTTGAAGGCATGCTGAATTTGGAATACATTTAATTAGAAATTAATGTGTTGTGATCTACAAAATGAAAAGAAAGATGTGGTACCCAGGTGTTGATGAAGACCTGGTGTGAAGAAAAGTAACCCTGAAGATCTTTTGTAATGATTAAAAAAACAATTGCGCTCATTCATCAATGAGAAAGGCTTGGGAAATATAAAAAGCACTGCATTATTGATCTGCAGTATTTGTGGCATTATTAAGTATGTTTAGCAGTTGTAGCAGCAGATTTTGCTGTCAGATGATCTCAACACAGGAGAAGGATAGGCAAACTATTTGGGATTCTTCCTCTTAATCTGGAAGCTGCAGTGCATCTTCTAGTATCTGGAAAAAGAAAATAACATTTTATTTTCTGTGAGCCTCAGATCAGGAGAGGCTTTCAGTTGCTTCAAAAGATGGGCATTATTGCTTTTTTATTCTATGTTTAGAGCAGATAAAAGGAAATCTGAAAGTCCACCTCTAGAAAGTATGATATGAGTAGAAATGCTAGAAAAGAAATAATTTCCCATACTTGTCACTGAAATTCAAGTGTGCTGTATTATGAGAAGCTCCATGAAGAGCTGACTGACTTATTAACCACATAATACATAAAATTAAGGTCAAGCTATCCTTGGATTCAGATTTCGGAAGACTTTGGCCTTGTTTAGGAAGAAGAAGTCAAAGCAGACTTTCTCACTTGCTTCAAGATAAAAAAGAACAATTTTGGATTGAAAACTTTTCATCAATTATTGATTGTGATATTCTGGTGAAATCATGATTTGCCTGGTGTAATTTGTTTAAGTGTTTTAACTGTATTTGTAAAGGATTTTAAAAGATTCGCAAAAAATAGATACCAAACTTCCAAACTGGTATAGGTTATTACCCTGTATTGTATTATAAATTATAACTGTTTTTGAAAGTGGCGTTCAATTCAAAACCTGGATGAAACTGGAGTTAAAGAAATATTACTTTAAAAATCTTCAGGAAAAAAGAGTTTTCACTAGAGAAAATGTTGCTTCATTGCACTATAAAGGATTTGTACCCATTTCAACAAATTTTCTTCGAAGGTGTTACATTGTGGGTGTTAGAATTTCTGGTGAGAGCTAGGGAAGAGATCCATCCTGAAATAGGAAGTGACTTTCCTGATATGGCTGAGTCCATGGCTGACTACAGATGGATCTTGATTTGTGTTTTCCTAGACCAAATGCAAGTAATTGAATTAACCTCTGAGCTGGATTACTATTTAACCCATGCTCTGATTGTCAAAAATTCAAGTTAATGGTTTCTTTGTTTTACATCATGAAAATCCTGGCGTGTTACGTAAAATTAAGTTTTTGTTTAACTAAAAGGAGAGCTTCTTTCAATTGCTCTGAATCCCTTCTATGCAGCCTGGTCAAGTTTGTCTCTCATACCCGATCAACATTCAAAAGCTATTGTAAGTTTGGTTTTGGTGTGATTCTAGACGTGCTGATTTCTAAAAGAAAGGAATTTTAGCTGAATTCTGGCTTTGATATTTTTTCACTCAAAGTAATTTATAGTGTGTGCATGGTTGACAAAGCCTGACAAATGGAAACATAGAGAAACTGCATATAATACCATATTTAAATTTCTGGTTAGGCCAAATTATTCTCATCTGACTGCTTTGTGGTGGAAAACGTAGTAAGAAATCTTACACCTAGGAATGACTAACTCAAGTATGGAGTATTTTATCGTGTGTCTTAATTCCAAAGAAGTAGTTCATGGCCTCTTCTTCTCATGGAGAGCAGAAGGATTATGCTGATAAGAGCGTACTGTAGTTTCTAGAAGGATCTTTTAACACATGTAGCATGATCATCTGGAAAGAGAGGCCTTGTGTTTAAGGGCTATTCAAAATAGAAATTGAGCGACTATTAAACAAGAAAAAAGACAACTTATGAAACTGGCAGGCTTGTGAAAAAGCACTTGTGATTTGGTAAACAGGATCATGTCTTCTCAGGTGGTCGTTGTGGAGACTAAAACATCACCACATGAAATAATTTTCAGGGTGAACAAGAAGGTTGGGTTTTTTTTAAAGCAGGGATCTGTTAGACAGCTAATGTATTACATTAGGGTAGAATGGTATTTTTCCCATAAGAGTAATGAATACTTTTAT
>VZTI01001828.1:174319-324320 GCA_013397865.1 Struthidea cinerea | reverse complement strand
TTTTTTTTTTTTTTAATGGAAGACAATGCTTTCCTCTTCATAGTGATTTTTTTTCCAAGTCTTCTGGTAAGTTGGCCCCACAGTCTAAAAATTTTAGTTATTCTTTCGGGCTTGAAATTTTCTGGATGTTTTCTTATGTTTGACATGGCTCCATCAGAATAGAACTGACAGAGCATTGGGAATCATCTATTACTCCTATGAAGAAAATGTGTCAAAGTCTTACTCTTGATAGGACCATCTTCTAATTTCAGATTTTATTGCTTTCCTAAAGCATCTGCTTTTTTCAAGAAACCAGATGAAAGAGGAGTAGGAAATCTCTTGGTTTGATGATCTTAAAGGTCTTTTCCAACCTAAATGATTCTATGAAATGTGTGGGAAAGTCTATTGAAGGCTTATCCACCATGTTGGTCCAAGTCAAAAATGCCTGTTTTGCCTTTTCCCTGTTGTGATCTCTAGGGCCTGATTGTCTGCTTTCACAAAAATGGGTCAAATTTTGTGTGACTCCAAGAATCTTTAACTAGAAGAAGGCTGATTTCTCTCACCACTCTCAGGACTTGCTATTTCTACTAGTGGCTGTGTGCTATTGTCTATCATGTGTTTTGAGGAGTGTGGTAGCTTCCCAGAATAGTAGCTTCTCTTGTCTCTTGACCTGTGTATGCATACAAACTTTCGCTACGTGTCCACAGAGAGACGAGCTCCTTTCCAGTAAGGCAGTATGTCATTTAAATGGGGAATCATTATAATCAGACCACAGCCAAAATTAAAACTCTTGTTATCTAATTAATAGAGGAAAGTTTTGAATAGCTTCACCCTGGATCTGGTACAAAACTCTAAACAAGAGTTCTTGTAACAAGAAGAGCAATATGATCCTTAAATCAGACTAATAATTGTATCAGAAGCATTAAGGTCAACTCTAAGACTTGAAAGCAACATTTAGAGTAAAAGCTTCTGTGCTGTGTGTACTCTGGCATTAGTGATCCCTAAGTGTCATGTGTGTCAGGAAAAACACAAAGTATGGATTCATTAGTGCACATATTTCTTTGCCAGCAGGATTAAGAAATGGCTTTTCTGGACCAGAGGTGCAGAAGTCTCCTACAATGAATTATTTTTCCTTACTTTTTCTATGGTGAAACCAGCATTCTTTGTCTTTCTTTCTTTCTTTTTTGAAGATTGCAGCATGACTGCCAGGGTACATTTAGAGCAATAAACCCAAACTGATTATAAAATAAATGGTGACCTAGCTATTTACTACTGTGCAGCTTCTGTGTGCCTATTCCCTGCAGCCTCTAGCTAGCCTGATTAGCAAATTGAACTTCTCTTGTGAACCTTTCCGCTTGCTCTTAATAGGTGTAAGAAATATGTGCAACAATATCATTAGGGAAAATAGTGAAATAGGGGAAAAACATAAGTTTAGTGAGGGATTTTTTGGTGTGATTTGAAAACACATTGTAGTACCTCAATCTGAGGCACAGCAATTCAAGGGACATTGTCACTTAAAATTTAGTTTAAAAAGAAATAAAATGAATTCTATTTTAAGATTCCTAAAGCAACAATTAAAAGCTCCATAATTTCTGTAAACTTTATTTTTTCAGTCAGATCTACGTTATTCTAATAAGCAGTAACCATTTCAATTTCCTCAGAACTTAAAATTAAGTAAATGAATGAAGGAGACAATCCTAACATTACTGCTTAACTTGAGAAGAATATTTCTGTGAAAGAAATCACCAGGGGCAGTGATAGTTTTTCTGACTTTCCAAATTAAATTGTTATAGTTCAGTACTATTAATAAAATGAGTATTACTAAGCACTGATCTCTTAATTAGCTACATTATTTTAAAATATAAAACTCTTTTTAAACTGCATCCTGGACACTATGTGAAAATGAGTATCACTGGAAAAACAAAATGTTCAAAGCCACACTAGTATTGAGAAAAGGGAGAAAAGAAAACTTTCTTTTTCTGTTACAGAGAATTTAATGAGGAGAATAAATACAATTCTAGCTGGAGAAAAGCAGAGACTGTTTTGGGTAATAATATTAATATTGAGTGAGATGAGCTGTTGATATATCAGCTTTTTGCTGTAAGGGAAAGGAGAAGTAATACAGAAGAATTTAGTAAGTTGAATATAAGTAATATAGGTAAGGGACATAAATACGTAAATAGACGTTCAAGATCGAAGTAGTGATGAGAGATCAGTGACCATGTATCAGCAGTCTTGTTTGTTTTGCGTATAAACATCCATCCAAAGGTGGTGGTAGAAATGGCTGTGACGAAAATGAGATTTTTCTCTGTAACTTTTCCAGGGAAATAACAGCCAGCAGGTAGAAATGGTCAGAGGCTAGCAGGG
Source organism: Struthidea cinerea (assembly GCA_013397865.1). Lineage (NCBI taxonomy): Eukaryota > Metazoa > Chordata > Aves > Passeriformes > Corcoracidae > Struthidea > Struthidea cinerea. Next base: position 321,974 of record VZTI01001828.1, on the reverse strand, counting down.
GACAAAAGGTTGATTCAAAGTAGTTTCCATAAACCAGTCTATGGATAGATTGGGATGGAAATATCAGCACATTAGTGACAGCAGATAAAACATAGTTAAAAGAAGAAAGAATCAAAGAAGGTTGTTAGTAAGAGATCTTTATTTATGGAAAAAAAAATGAATACCTCTAGAAGCAATAAGACGAAGGAAGAAAACTTTTTCATAAGAAGACGACCAAGGGAGAAGGTAATCCTAAATTTCACTGGTATTTAACAAAAAATTCAATCCAATCCTTTTCCAATAGAGTCTTTTTAATGTATTCCTCACACAAAAACTAAGCTAAGGTACATCTTAGAATAGCTTTATCCAAATTTGTGATTGTGCTCTATCTTGATTAAAAAATAAAAAAAGCCACGATTCAAATAAATTTTTAATGCAGTCATGGGAATAATGAGTCATCACAAAGTGTATATTTTATGTTTATTAGTAGAATTTTTGTGTTTGCTCTCAAACAAATTCATTGTGTATGTCCCAAACAGAAGTCTATGTAATATCATGATTGGGGGGTGGGGGTTTGGGCAAGATTTATTTCACGTTTTGAAGAAAAGCAGAAAATTGTTTTCTAGTACTTCTAAGGTAGGGGGAAAAAAAGTCTGTGCAAATTAACTTCAAACTAAGGGCAAAATAAAAAGCAAAACAGAAGATCTTACTTTTTCTCTGAACTAGAATTTAGAAAGTAATTACATTCAGAGCAACAATGTTTATGGTGCAGTAAGTACAAAATTTAGACCAGTGGCTAAATCAGTACATGAAGCCTTTATAAAGCTCTATTATCACCCAAGTCCTACATTAAAGAAGAAAGTAATTTATTTTTAGACTTCTGCGTAGGGTATGTTTGACACAAACCCTACATAGTTTCTTTTAAAAGCTGTCTTTGATTACTAAATAGTTTTGCTTAGAAACTGCACCTTTACCCTTAAAGTGCAAAGGCAAAGCTTTTAACACGTTGATAAATGTTCTCCTGTACTTCCTACAGTGCTTCAGATAAGAAAAAGGTAAAGGTTTTAGCTTTTAGAAGAGGGTGTGTTACCACAACTGTAATTTGCATTTGCAAATCCACAGGATTTTTACTATTAAATTAAGCCCAACAGCCAGTTTAAGCCATCAGGGAGTGGTAGAGCTGAAGAGTGGTGTAGCAGATACTGTAAGTGAATTACAGGAGGTATAAGCCACCCCTTAAGGGAGACACACAGCAGGGAAGACCACTTGCAGCACAAAGCTGTCAGGGAAATCTCACAGGAAACAGGCAAGTCTGGAAGTACTAGTGCTAGTTGGACAAGAAATAGATGACAAGTTGTATGAGTATCTGCAAGAGATGTGTGTATAATTTGTCACTACATGTGTGGTATATACAGTTATATTTTGAATGAGGGGATTGTGATTCCTTAGTTCTCTCATAACTAGAACTCTGAAATTCTGAAGTGTTATATAAGAGGCCCTTGCCTCTTACTTAAAGCATTTAAACCCTTTTGACAAAGTTAATCTTGCTGGTTTTATGCATTCTTAGACTTTCTAATTTTGCATATGAAAAGCTGAAACTTTTGTGTGGCTGTCAGTGAACAGGAGAGCCTGTGTTACAGTGTCAAGTGTAATCTGACCTATAGCACCTTCCAAAAAGCAAATGCTGAGTGTCAAGCCCACAGACATCCAGTGCAGAAGAACACATCCTGACCGTATTACCTACTAAAGATGCATATGCAATTCCTTGCCTCAATGCATCCTCTCCAATGCCATGGGTCCTCTCTGGTATGGACTTGTAGGTGGGCAGAAGAGGAGAAGGCTGCTGGGCCTGCAGCTGTCATAGCAACTATTCCAGAATTTTTTTTAGGCAGGCCATTAGGAAATATAGGAACAACCCCTTTGATCACCAAGGGATTTTGCAGGCTAGGCAACTTGCTGTGCACTGGAATTACAATTTATTATGTGTTTTGCAAAAACAATAGTTTTTAATCATGCATAATTCACTGCAGAACAGACACGTTTTTAAGCACAGAAAGCAACTGAAGGCCTGGAGATAACCTGAAGTTTAAAAATGTCCAATTTTTAATATGTTTTTCAAGGAAACAAACCTTTCCTTAACCCATCGTTTAAGTGATTTATTTAGTCTTCATGTAGACTAGAAATTTGGACAGTATCTAATCTGTTTGCTTATAGAGAAAGTTGTCCTTCATTTACCACCTGACAGAGAGAGCTACCCTGGGGGTTAACTACAGGTTCTTGTGCTGGCTGAGGGAGGGGGGCAGCAGTTTATGTTATTTCACTTTTTATAGTCCTTGCCTGTGTGTTTGCAAAGCTGTTTTAAATTCACTGCTAAGAGTATGCCCAGCCATGCGAGTGACTATGTTGATGTTTACTACGGTGCAGGTCTCAGTGATACCTTGCAGCAATGAATTCCACAGGTTTTCCACCACCTACTGTTTGGAAAAGTATAATTTATTATTATTAGATTTATGACTTTTTCCCATTTCAGTGGAGACACCTTTTCTCCTCAGATGAGTTTTGGTCAAGAGTTTCTGATCTACATTGTCTCTCTGCTGTTTATTATCTTCTATCCTTTGATCATGCTCATTCTTAGTCACGCTTTTCTGTAAGCACTCAGTCCTTTCGATCAGTTTATCATTCTTACTGTACCCTTTTCTGATGTATGATGTATCTTTCTTAGATGGGCTAACCAGAAATGAACAAAGTACTCCAGATGAGGCTGAATTACTGATATACATAACAAATAAAATCCTGGCTCTGTTGAAGTTGCTGTGAATTCACTGTCATCAAATGGCTGAGGTTTCTCCCAGTGCTGTCACATTTCCCACATTATTCTTCCTACCACTTTTCATATATTCAACCTCAGAATGTGGCAACTTAGACTTAATCTAGAATCCTACAGATTCCATTAAATCCATTAAATTGCTGTTAGTCCTCAGATCAGGAGTTTTGCTCTGTGGACATGATTAGTTCCCTCCCCAAACTACTTTGATGAAAAGGGCCAAATTTTGTCCTGATTCACATTTGTTATGGATGTTAGTAACAAATCTTGAGGTTAGTTTTGAATAGCGGAAACTGAGAGAAGCAGCACAGACTGAAACAATGCTGTTTGTGTTCACAATGACCTTTAGCTGCAAAATCCGCTAAAATACATTATTTAGTATATGAAAGCAAACAAATTTTTTGCCTCAGTAAATGACTGTCCATAGAGCAATATGAGTATGAGGCAAAATGAGCCAGAGTTTTTTTACAGTGTCTGCAAAAGAAATCTGTTGGTTTCTGTTTCCTCTCCCGAAACATCTAAGAAATGTTCAGATTGTTGCTGCCTAATAAATACAGTAAATGAAATGTTAATAAATTGCCAGCAATTTAGCCTGACAATAACATGGATTGACCACATTGATTAAATTGATTATGTTTCATATATTTACAATATGTAGACACAAGCCTAATTTATTTTCTGAAGAGTTCAAGGTAGATATCACCGGTTTAAAAAAAGGCAAAACAAAACAATAGAGTAATGTTTGTGGTTGCTATCTGCAATAATCTAATGCTGACAGAGAGCAGTATTTTATTTAGTAATTAACAGTGTAAAGGGGAGAGAAGCTGTCATGTTGGTTCTTAAGCTGGGGAATGTGATGAAAGATGATATCTGCGATCTCATCCTTTCCACTTGTTTAGGATTGTCAGAATGAGAAATGTCAGCATTATGAAAGCTCAGCTCTGCTCTTGATATGATAAAACCCTTCAAAAGCCAGTCTTTCTTTCCCTCTCCCCCTCCTTTCTCCCTCTCCTGCTTGCACTTGCTTTTTTTATTTATCCTGTTTTGTTAGATGGCAGAAATATAATTCTTTTCTTTCTTCCTATTATAAGCCACCATTTTTGTTTTATTATATGTTTCACAACCCCTAATGCCCCACTGAAAATTACCTTGTTAAATGACAGTGTTTCAAAGCCATGAATCCTTTCCACCATTCCCTCAGAGGTTTGAAACAGTCAACAGACTGTAAAGAATAAATAATAAAAAAGTATTGATTATTTTGATGACTGTGAGATTCAATTAAGTATTAATTTTGCCCTCCAGTGGACCTATCAAGGTATTCAAAAGGGAGGATTCGGCTCAACTAAATGCGTGCTGAGTGCTTCAGCCTTAAATAGGGAGAAAATGTGTTTACCTACAGTATTTGAAGAGGAGTGCATTGATGCACAGAGTCCAATATTTAAGTGCTGTGCAAATTAAGCCCTGGTGACAGTGACATTGTTTTCGGCAATATGAGTATTGACTAAAGAAGTGCATTTGATGACAGCTTAAACTATTTGTATTGATTAACATTTTCATAGATTATCATGTGTCATATCAAATTCACTTTTCAGACATGAATACATTAAAAAACCCATAGGCAAACATCGACCAATGTGAGGACGGGACAGAGGGAACATGCTAGCCAACCTACTTGCTCGCTGGTCACCTGTTCTCTGCATAAGAGCCATTTAGGCATGAACTTTGCAATAAATAGCTACTAGAGAGAGCAACAAGGTCACTTGTTCTTTTTCTTTTTTTTAGTTTTTTTTTACTCTGCTTTCTGTGTTGTCACGATATTATGCTTATTAGTTTGCAACCGGAATAACCGAGTGTGCTTGGAAATAATGCCTGACCCCCAAACGTCCTCAATGAGCAGAAGATAAAGCAGATTCTAATCATCAAGAAAAAATTCAGATGTGTATATCTATATATATCTATATATATATATATATCTATGTGTAATCTCTTGTGGGGGATATAATGTTGCAAACACAAGAATAATTGCAAACTGTATGTGTAAGTATCTTCCCTAATTTTATCTTTTAGAAAATGGTTTCTGTGTTTCTTATTTTCAAAAGAAAAATATGTGTCTTTGTGGACTTTTGGAGCATAGTATCCCAACGACAGGAGCAGTTAGAAGAAAACTGTATTTTTGTTAAAAGTATGTAATGAAATGGCTATTTGATGCTGTGTATTTTCGTAGAAATGCTGGAATGCTAGAAACTGTGTATTTGATTTTGTTAATGTTGTACAGCTGAGTATGCCTCTTTAAATCACTATGGAGCACTCACAGGGGGGTCCTCTTCTGGGGTATCGGAGCATATAGGAATTTCTTTTCTTACTATGCTAAGGACGGGGTGAGGTGTAAAAACATACACACAAAAAAAGCACATCCACAATTAAAGCTGTGTTGGTTATGTTGCTTTCATAGAAGTTTTTCTCCAAAGCATCCTGAATCTCTCACATGCTAGTTGAGCTTTAATAGGGTGGGGAGTAATGGAAAACTCATTGGATCTGTAATAGCTCTTCACTTGACTGCAGCCAGCAATAACAGCAGGAGCAGCCAGAGATAAGAGAGAGAGAGAGAGAGTGTGTGTGTGTATGTGTGTGTGTGTGAGAGAGAGGGAGTGGAAGAGAGAGTATACGCACACCAAAGCTGCCACTTTTTTCCCCCTCACTCTTTTTTTCCCCCCATCCTAGGATCCAATGATAGCTGGACAAGTCAGTAAGCCCTTGCTGTCACTGCGGAGTGAAATGAATGCAGAGTTGAGAGGTGAGGACAAGGCAGCTACTTCAGACAACGAGCTGAATGAGCCCTTGCTTGCGCCTGTGGAATCAAATGACAGCGAGGACACTCCCAGCAAGCTCTTCGGTAAGTCTGTCTAGGTATTTCATTTCACTGCTACCATGTTGTCCGGAAGAGCAATCTCCCCCTGTTCTTTTTTCTTCTTTTTTTTTTTTTTTTTTTGTTCGCTCAATTTTCTTGTAAGTAGGAAGGAGTAGCTTGGAGCATGCAGGCACACAGTCCTCTGCTCCCAGTGCAACTGGTTACCAGAATGACAGGATCAATGCTGAAAACTTTTGTTAACAATGAATGTATTTAGTGCAAGTTGCAGATGTTTTATAGTTTTTTTCAGAACCATGGACTCTAACGTAAAATAATGTATATGTGTGTGTGTGTGTGTGTGTGTGTGTGTGTGTTTATCATTTTCTTGGAGTACTTTAACAATTATTGTGGTGGGTGCTGGTGTGTCGCACATGCTACCAGCTTTTTCTGAGGCTTGATTAAACTAAAAAGTTATAATTTTTTTTAATGGTAAAAATAAATCTGGCTGAAGAGAACTAAAAGATTCTTATAGAAAACACTTCATACTGAATAAACAAAGCCTAGCAAGGGTATTGCACGTGGAGCTAATGTTTTTGGAATTTAAATTAGAAATGGAATATTTCTTCTCAAGCCTGTGGAAAGAGAAATTACCTTTTGAATTTTTATTCATTTTGGAATAGTCTAAATTGTGCCAGATAAGTGTAACGTTTTACAATCAAAACAAAAGCAGCGAGAGTGGCACTCCAACACAGACATCTGTCATTCAAACGGATGACACCCTGTAAGCCAACTCAAGCAACTCTGATCTCTAATCAGAAAAGGGAGCAGAGCTGCTGAGGCGCGTGCTTGAGTGATAGATGTTGATAGGTGTCTGAGCTGTAGCAGCACTGTATGGTACATTGTGACATTTTGGGTTTAGAGGGACTGCACTCCTGAAGAAGTCCATTTTAATTATTTCTATTTGTGACCTGAGACAAACCTTAATCAAAATGGACCATTTACTTATTTTTCATTATTCTATAGGTGGAAGTCAAAGGGAAAAAGATCTTGTTCAAAGGGAATGCAGCTTTAAGGGAGAGAGGGTGAGAGCCCATTTTCTAAGATTCAACTTTTGATTTTATAATCTCTAAGGAAATCTGTAGCAGTGTTGAGATTTCAGTATTCCACCTACAATAAGAGCTGCAAGATTTTTTTAAAAACAAAAGAACACATGCAATTTTATGTTATAATATTCCTTAAACATTACTGAAAGATACAGCACAGAATGTTTTATTAAATAACTTCACTACAGATACAGAAAAACTAATAATTAACCCCCCCCAAAATTTAATTTCTGGATTGCAGTAATGATCGTTACTGAATATCACATCCATTTTTAAGCACTCTCTAGTAATCTTTGTTTCCATGGAAAGCATAATTTCCATTAGCAGTTTGAATGTTCGAAAAGCATATAATAATTATTTTAGCCCATTTCATCCAGGAAAGAATTATAGTGTGTAAAATTCAAAGGGCTGTTAGTTATCTAGAGTAATATAAATATCTTCTGCTGTGTTTGTATGTTTTATTTGCTCAAATGTTTAGGGTGTATCTATTAAATACAGCAAGGCATATACAAAGCAAAAAATGAGCTTTTAATTTGAGGATAGTGAAATGTCTGTTTATTTGTTTTTAGGTCAGGCAAGTCTTCTAATAAAAAGCAGGATATTTTTTGAGCCATTGTCATTTGGATGTTCTACAGTGGTAGTGAAATATACACAGACACTTTCATTAGAGTTGTCGTGTGTGATATAGAAATGACGTGTAACCATATCTTGTCTCCTTCTGGGCTGAAAATATCATTTATCTCACTAAAAGCACTAGTGAAAAAACTAAAAATTCATACATTGTGTTTTTTCTGTTGGTCAGAGTAAGATGTTTGCTAGCCTGATCCTTACACTGCTGAAAAGATGCTCCCAAGTAAACAAAAGTAGGTGAAATAGTCCAACTGCCTCAGTAAGAACTTATGTACCATTTATTGAGGTTTTGTTACAATTATGACAGATGCTACAGACCTAATAGCAACAGTCCTTGTCAACTAATTTTAGTAACTTTGATAAAAAAATAATTTATAGTGGGGCGATTTTGATACGTTTCAGGATCAAACTGACCAAGTGTAAAATAAAGATGATTAGATGTTATGCCACAGATGCATCCCTTAAGATAGATTTTCAGTAAACACTAAAAATTATTAAGTGTAGTTGTGTTTAAAGCTCTGATACATAAATATGGAACATCACCACCCTATAGTTTTTCCTCTTTGTTTAATGTTATGAATAGCATGTTAGGAATGCATACTTCGTACTTTTCTTTGCAGTGTCTGAAGTTAAATTGTTGTGAACTTATTGACAGGTGTTGGCATAGAGAATGACAACTTTCTCCTTCAGCCTTCTTTCATGTAATCAGTGATAATAAATATCTTTTTAAAATATAACATTTAATACATGCTGTGTGAAAATTTTCCCCAAATCTGTTAAGCAGGTGAGGGAGGAGCATTTTAGAAAGTCAAGAGGAGACAGGTCCCTGGAGAACAAAGTTTTTCTACACTGCTGGTTTTCATTTTTTAAAGGATTTGTGAAAATCATATACTGATTTAGTTGGAATGAATGACCAGCATTTGTGTCTTGTTGATGTTAGCAATATTTCATGAGTCTTATTTTCATATAGATGAACAGAGTTGAATGATGAGATGCGAAGAGCTTTCTTTTCTTTTACCGGACACTTTCTGCTTAGCTTCTTTTGATGGATGAGTTTATTTCTGCAAAGGCCTGCCTTGCTCACCTGTACCTTTTCCTAAAATTCACCTCCTTATTCTCAAATTTCCTTGTTTTGGTATTTCACTGCATGCTGTACAAACAGTGGGTATTTGTTTTTTGTTACCTGTCAAAATGGTACCTCTTCAGTAACAGTCCCTGCTGCCAGTGAGGAAAGGGCAGGAGCACAATTAACGGGGCTTATTTTTTAAGAGATGCACTCAACTTTTGTTTCTCTTATGGGTGCTTTGCTATCGGTGACAAAACAGATGAATGCTGCAGCATTTTGAGTCTCAGAGATACCAGCATTAAGTAGGCATAAGTTCCTGACGATCTGAAATAGCTTCCATCTGAAACTGGTGTACAGGTGTCTGGCAAGACACACTTTGTCACTGTGGTGCAGCTGTTCCCAGTGAGTGATGACAGGAGCAGCTGTGATTAGAAGGGTTGCGCCTTATTGTTGTTTGCTGGCTTGTTTTTTCCTGGTGGTGGTGATATTTTTTTGTTTTAATTTCTAAAATTTGTTTCTTTTTGATAGAAAATGCTGTCCCATAGTCCAAGAGTCTGTAATCCTCTACTTGTGCTTTTATACCAGTGGACTTTTTTGAATTTGCATACATGCATGCAAAAGACTTTTGATAAGGAATTCATATGGAACCAGAAAAGAGTAGAAAAAGTGGTCAAAAATGAGGAGCAAAATGTTGGTAAAGGACTCTGTCCTGAAACTCATTACCTCAAAAATACGGTTTTGAAATGTGGGCTAGCACAGCTACAGTGTTTTGGTTACAGAAATCCCAGTTTTGCTGTAGAGTATGAGGTGAAGTTGCTTTGTAAGAGATCTTGTGGTGAGTTATTTACTTTTTAAAATATTTGTCAAGTAATATCTCCTGCTTTAACCATAGAATGTAATTAAGTAACATAGAAACTGAGTATGGCTCTTGACTTTTCTGGCAGTGTCATTTTCAGATCAACTTATCTTACTCTGCAATATGCTTCAAAATAGTAGCCCAGGCTAAATGTCACCGCTCTTACTAGAGAAAGCTTTTGTTAATGGTAAGTAGTAGTTTACTTGAATAAACACATTGGGATTTGATCCTAACTTAACTAATCCTAGTTGTCATTTTTTACTTTATTTTCAAACAATTCTAGTATGTTATGAAGTATTTCTCTGAAAAAAAATCTTAGAAGAAAAGAAGAACCCTTCATGTTTAGCTGTGTAATAAACTGTTGAGATTCAAAAGTTGGTATAGACACCAGGGGTATTTCAAATATAAAATTCTCTGTACAGTAAAATTCCCAAGAACGAAGTGACTGATCCAGGCATCAAAACCCCCTGTGGATTGAGGCTGGCTTTCCTGGAGTTAGATCCAGTCCTTAATTAATGCTTAATTGAAGGCAATTTGTGACATAATTAGATGACGGTAAAAAAAAGCTGGGAGTGCATGCACTTACATATTAAGGTATTTTACTGTATAATAAAAAGTTATTCTTTGAGATTCAGTCTGTAGTTCTACGAATCAAAAAATAAATAAAGCTGTAAGTACATAGTGAGGGCAATACCAAGCCTATAATTGTGGAGCGCAACTGTTTCCTATTTAATTATTGCAGGACAGAAAAAAAATTGACTGCTAACCTTTTCTTTTTTTTTTTTTTTTGCGGGCAAGGTTTTGTTCCAGTGAAATTAAATCTTAAGTTTCTTGTGCTGGATCTGATGACAGTGGTTTTCTTTGGTTCATTAGTGGGCTTTTGATCTTTTCATAATGCTGTGTATGCTTGAAACATGGAGTGGGGATCTGGGAGTTAAATGAATCTGCACACATTTAAATAAACAAGATTTTATTTTCAAACCCCTGCATTGGCTTTGGGATTTTATTTTCCTTTCCCATGTTGTTACCTGTGTTTCAGAACTGTGTGCATACTTCTATATAACCACACATGTGTATGCTGCAGAGAAATAAGGTAGAAGTTGTTTCTAGTTGATTATATTTTGCTAGTAGATCTCTTGTATTACTCTTTAAAGAAACATATGTTATGTATATATATATATATTTTTTTTTTTTTTTTAAATTGGAGTTGCCTTGATTAGAATTTATGGCACTGGAGTAATTTCAGTTACAAAGGATAAAGGACTAAATTGTCTTTTACCTCTTGAGACAGTGGTCTCTGCAGGTCAGAGCAGAGGTCATTGCCAGGTTGCTGTGAGGAAGCTCACATTATCATCCTTAACAGTATATCTAGCCTGTGGGGGCCTTCAGACTATGAGCTTTCCTTTCATCAGTGTATTTAAGGATGATTCTCAGTGGTTTGGTTATGTCCTCAAATTTTAAAGGCCTATAAGATCTCTGCCCATCAGGAACACTTTGCTAAGGTTTGGTAATTTCAGTGGAAGAAAGAAATGTGTATTTGTTGCTCTTGATGCATTTTAAAGCTCCAGTGAATATTTCTGTTCTGATAGGGAGGCTCATGGCCCAAATGGTCTCTATAGTAAAATCAGAGCCTTCTTTTAGATGCTGGAGACATAACATTTGAAATATGTTTGACCTGCATATAAAGATTCTTGTCTCTTCACATAATTTTATTCAGTAATTTCCGCGTTGTGAATGCTTTGTTCTTAGACGCTATCAGTTATCCATGCCATAGGACTGATCCTGCTAGTGCTTGAATGTGTGATACTTTCCTTAAAGCAAATAATCTGTGGATTAGGAACCCTATCTAATTACAAAGACTGTATGAGAAATATTAATGGGTGGCATGTTTACAGGACTGAGTCATCAAACAGGGTTGTAAATCCATTTTCTAAAATGTAGTGATGTCTTGCTTAAATAATGAGTAAGCTCTTAAAGAACCCAGAGATCTGGCTATGTGATTGATTGTTATTTCTGAAGGATATATTTGACACGAGCATTTTTAAATAGGTATTTGCGAACAGTTAGGGACTTGAATTACTCTGAGTAATGCCGTTGTCTGATTTCTTGGCAGAGTTCTTACTCTGTCAGTGGGGCTTGCACTTGTGAATGGGTCCTAAATGCCCATTAAAACCTAAACAGATGTTATGACTATTTAAACACAAAGCACGATGCAATGGTAAAATGGAAAATCCATCCTCAGCTCAGCTTTCCTGCTGTGCTTAGGTATTGCAGGTAGCTCAGGCAGTGGTGGTATTGGTGCTAGCATATATATTCCAACTCTGAGGAGACCAGAGTTTTAGTCCCTTAACCTTTGATAAAAGCAATATTGGGCTGATGAAGGACAGGTGTTGCAGCCCCACTAATAAATCCTCCTGCTTGTATGGAAATAAAGAAGACTCTTGTAGCTGTCCCTGAATTGTGACAAAGACAGTCTATTTTAAAAAAAGCAAAGAAAAACAAAAGTTGGCTTGAGTATAAGTTAATAGTGTTTTGGGGGTTTTTTTGAGTGTATGCTATGTGTTTCTTAAATGAGACTTGAAGTCTGGCTTTCTGTATTTATACACAGAACAACTAACATTAGAGAGGGAAGAAAAAAAAAAAGAATTAAATCCTAGTGTGTAATTGGTACGACTGAATGACAAATGGTTCATTTTTAATAAATCTTTCTTCTCTCTGTCTTTGAAGTTATAAAAATAGCAACAAACTTGTTTAAAAGCAACATAAATGACTGGCTGTTTCAAAGGGGACTTGCTGGCTACTAGACAGTAAACAGGTAATTTGTGAAAGAACTGTTAGATTCTTTGATTGAGATCCTTGCCAGTTTGTGTTTTGAGATTAATAATAGATCTGACATTTGCACATTTGAAAAGGAAGCAAATGTAAAAAGAAAAGGAAGGAGAATTGTATGTTTTTATTGGACTTCACACCATTAATCAAGTTTTTTGTGGGAATGTGCAGGTGAGACAGATGGAGGCAAAGTTAGATTTGTCCAAATGTACACATGGCACCACTTAACACCCGTCTGATTTCCTTATGCTAAACAAAGAGGCGGCAAGTGCTTACACCAAACTGGCACCCTGTCAGGGGGCAATCTGTATAAAGTTTCCTGCTGTCAGGTTAATAAATTTTTTAAAAATATCCAAAGGCAGAGGTAGCTGTAGGAAGCTCATAGTAACAGTTGCCATTCTCCTGTGGATCATTTTTCTCTTTAATATCCTGTGTAGCACTTGGTTTTCCTTGTGTTGTCTTCCTGGGTTTTGTTCCTTCTGTCGTTTGTAGGTTATTCTTTGTTTTAATTCTTTTTCCTTGTGAAACGGTTTCTTCTGTTGGATCCATCATCTGTGGTCCCTTTTTAAAGGGAGAGATGGTCAAAGGGTGGGAACATCAGCTTTCTATACTTTAATTGCATATTCAATATATTAAGGTTTCTTCCACTACTGGTTTATTTTCTGACTTTTTACATGACTACTAGTACTACCATTAGTACTAACAAAATAACATTATTTTGCGAGTTACAAAAGAATTTCTGACAAAGTCAGAGTTAGCAGCTACATTCAAATGGTGAAATGAGAAAATTAATGCTAAACAGGGACAAAACCAGAATAAAATCAAATGTCTCATAATTTGCAGGTTTCAACAGGAATATTATTTTTTCATGTAAATGGCTTGATGTTTTTTACCATAAAGTCTTACTTTTCTCTTTTTCCACCGTCTAAAAATCAAAATCAATATCAGTATGAAACAAAGGAAGATTTGTATTGTGACATGTCCTGCTTTATGTTGTGATACTGCTTTGATGCTCTCAGAAGCCCTTTTACTTTGAAAGCAGAGGTCATCTAGAGAAGAATAGTACCTCGTTCTATCTGGCTAAGTAGAATCTGCCATTTTCAGAGAGACTAAAACTGGGTTTGTTCTCTAGATTTCAGGTATATCTATATCTACCAAATCAATGGACAATGCACACCCCCGCACTCTAAGGCATGTTTTTTAACACTGAACTACTGCTTGTCTGTGCCTAAAAGAAATTTCGATTTCTGTTTTTATTTTAGAATATACGAGAAGGGTTGTTGGTAAAGTGGGAGTTTTGTTTTTCTTCTCAGATATCCATTTTTTTTTCAGAAAGGTAAACCATCATTTTAATTTCTGAACATTTTGAAGTCATCTTAAAGAAATGTTATGTTTCACAAAACAGAGTAATCACACTACTTGAAAATGATTACGAAAGTTAAATATATATTTTTTTAATATATATAAATTAACAGCCAGTGTGACTGAAATATGACATCCATTATTTTAATACAATAAAAAAACTCAAGAGTCCTAGAACAATTTCATGTTACACTGAAGATTTGAATGTTACACAAATAAGTAATAAAGACTTTTTTGCATTAAGAACAGCATTTTCTACAGCAGTCTATCATTAGATTCCTTCTTTCAAAACTAGCATGGAGTTTACAGTACGCCAGTAACGCTAACTTCTATAATATTGGCTTTTAGGAACATCTTTGCGCTTTTCAGTTCAGATGGTGGTCATATGGTTTGGTGACCATTAAAGATTCTGTTAAACCATTTTCATTTTCTAGCTCAGTCTCCTATCTGACAAGGTCCCACATTTTAAAATCTTGGTTTTAAGTTGTTGAATAAAGAATTACTAGCAGTCAGTTGCCTTCCAGAAGACTGTAAAGGAAGTCCTCTCCCAGAGCACACTGGACACACAGCCTAGCCTGTTATTCTCACCACAAACACCAAAGCTTGTAAAGTAAAATGTTGGTAAAAAAAAAAGTGCCATCTCTCCTGTCTTCCCTTCTCCTTCCTTTACAGCCAGGATTGGAGCTGTTCCCCTTTCTTCTGCTCCTTGGTGTGTGCACACAGCTGGAAACACATACAGCTGTGTCATGGGCAGTGGCAAAATGAATTTTGCTTCCATCTGTCAAGGTCTTTAGGCTTCTGTGATTTGTTTGAAGCTTAATGTTTGGGGGAGTGTGTTCCTTGAAGACGATGATCAAAAACCTGTGTTTAATCAAGAAGCCAGAATTGCTTTTCAGTTAATATACCTTAAGGCATACTTTAATATATTGTACTATTAAGTATGTGTCATTATTTCTTGAGATAGCACAGTATTAACTGGAGAAGAAGAAAAATAATTTGAATTCAGTCTAATCTCTTGAGCAAATACTATATGGGATAGTTTTTGTATTTTCTTTTGCATGCATTTAGGATTTATTCACGTGGTGAGGAGCTGTTATGTTTCCTCAGTGATTTTAATAAACATGAGGCCAGATTCTGACAGGTCTCAGGTGACTGTCCATTACGTACACAAGAAGACCATTGATTTCAAGAGGATACTCATCCTACCAGTACTTGCAAGCCAGTTTGGGGCCTCCACTTGTCTTAGTCGCTACTCTACAGTGGTTTCTTATGTTGTGGAGCTAAAATTAGCCAAGGAAACATACTGACAGGAAGGAGCAACCACTCTATAATTATGCTGCATTCATATTTAACAAATGATGAATTATGGAACCAGTCCTGGGGTTACTTTAGGTTTCTGCTTCGCTGTGCAGGTATATTCCATGAGTATTGCTAAGGTTCTGAGACTTCACCTCTGCTGTCATGGGGAGGTCAGTGTCGGAATGTAAGTGAAGCTTCTATTAAGGTAGAAAAGTTTTTAAGCAGAGTGGATTATCATAATTTAAAAAATAATAAGGAGCATAAATGGTAGTTATTACTAAAACAAAACCAACCAGAGAAAATCAGCAGAGATTAAAGGGAGGGAAAGGAAATTAGGTAGATATATATGAGTTCAACTGTGATTGTAAAGGTAAAGGCTTTATATTTCTCCTCCTTTCTTATACTTCCTTGCCTGAAGTCATAAATATTTGGACTGCAAGTCACAAATCTTTATGAAGAAAAATGGAACTTACAGCTGAAAGAAAATAGGAAATGAAAACATTTAAAAAATATTTTTGCTACTAATTGAATATACTTTACTCTCGTAAGCACAGTAAACTTAGTGATAATATCCAGAAAGAAAAGCATCTGCATAAGTTGTTTGAGTTGATGTGGTTTTTTTCTTCCTGAAAAGATGAAGAGTGTGAGGGAAAACTCTTGTGTGGCTCTGTTGCTGGGATTTGATGCATTGTTTTCAGAGTCTTCTCATTTTAACTGTGTGGATACAGCACAGTGAACCTTCTCGTAACAGTTGCTGACAAGAAAAAAAATCTTTCAATCAGCTGGTCCGGCTTGCTCCTGCTCTCCCCAGCCCCCACACCTCTTTGCTTTTATGAAGCAATGAATAAAAGAGGGACCAGATGATGCAAAGGTTTACTCAGATGAGATGTGCTAGTCAGTGAGCAACTTCGGATTTGCGGGGCTCCAGCTTGTGACCGTGGACCTCGAAGGGATTGAGTTTGGGGGTCACGCCTTTCTCACATTGCCATTGTCTCATTTGTGTAAAATGATGCTGGTGTATTTTGACTTTTACAAATTTCAGGCTTGCATGTGTCAGAAGATCCTGACTGGTGTAAAGGCTGGTGTGCTAAAATACAGGGGCATTCTCCCAGCAGTGGCAGTGGGGCTGTCTGGGGCTCTATTGGAAGGGAGATGAAGGAGAGTTTTGCTTTATACTCTGTCTGAAAACTCAGGCGTGAAACATTCATCATCAGAAGCAAAATCAGGCCCTTTCCTGCAAAAAAAAAAAAAAAAAAAAAAAAAAATCTCTAGGCTCTGGTCAGGTTTTTGGTTATTTATTTTTAATAAAACATTCTTCTGATTTTGTGTTCTCTTTTCTGTGGGTTCACATAACTGCTGTATTTCAACCCAGCTTAAAACAGCTAAAAAAAAAAAGGGCTCCCTCAAAGACAGCGTACTGCTGACTGTTTTATTTTGTTTATATCTGATATTTCTTATGGTATTCAGATGGTTGTAATAGACTAGCACAAGAGCTGCATGTCTTGTCATCTGTACTATATCAATACGTTTTTGTAATGATACAATAACCTGAACCCTGTAACAGTTTATGATCCATTTGAGAATTCTTATGGATTCTCAGAGTGACAGAGGCCTGAAAAAAGAACTTGACTGCTTTCGCAAAACTGGTGCTGTGACAGGAAAAACTAGTGTGCCTGTGATTTAGTTGCTAAGGAATCATATTGATCTGATTCGTCATTAAACTTTTAAGTTGGAAAAAAAAAGAAAGAAAGAAAAAAGTCAAGCTGCTTGAAGGTGGAAAAACAGTGATGTGATTGTGAGGGTCTGCAATACAGGTAAACTGTGCCATACTGCTACTAATATTGATTTGTTATGATTAATAAATATGATTTTATGCATTACCCATGTACTTTCTCTATAATAGTTCTTTTTTTAGAGCAGAAGAAAATTGCCTCTTGCTCTTTATTTTTCATTGACTATTTTTAGTCAATGATAAATAAAGAACTTTAACAGCAGTCTGATTACAGGAAAGACAGGACTTTAAAACAGAAACGTAGCAGTAATGAATAACCACGCAGCAAGCTACACACATGCAGCCATTTTAACATTTGTAATGGTGCTAATTTCCTGGCTTTTTAAAATATGCTTCCACATGAGCTCTCAAAAGACATAAAAGCTTGGCATGTAAAGTAAATTGTTTGTCACTTGCTGACGACCTGCCATATTTATTGTCAGGAGAAATGGACATTAGTTGGAAAAGCAGTTGTTAAAGGCCAAACAATTTTTAAAGATGGCAAAGATGTGCAAGGGCTTTCCTTTTTCTAACAATGAGCCACCCCTTCAGACATCAAAAGACAAGATAATAAGACACTTCAAGCACAATTCAAGATTATATTCCACATCTAAAGGCTCATCTCCTGTCAGTTTGCATTTACTCTCCCAGGGATGTGATGCTTCTATCATCATTCTGTCAAGAGGAGTCTGGCAGAAACGATGAGGGCCCCTCATTTCACACACTTAGTGTTTTTTATCAAATAGCCCATGCTCATTCTCATTCAGCCAAAATGGAGGGATAATTTGAAGAAGGTCATGCACAAGTACAAAAATCTTGTGCTGATTTGTGTGATTAGAAGGCATTAAAATTGCACGTTTATGTTAGTTCTGAGATGTTTTGTCAGTTTATTTAGTAATACACTGTTGAAGCATTAAAAATATTTTTTAAAGCAAAAAAGGAGGTTTGCTTAAAGCAACTCTATTATTTAGCAAATATTTTGATCTATTCTAAATGGCATTATTTTAATATAACCTTAAAATGCATTCACCTCCCCTTTCCTCTTTGAGAGTGGAGTATTCAAGAGCTCCAGGGGTGAAACCTTGGCCCACTCATACTCATTAGGATTTCACTCACTGGTCATTTCATTTTTGGAAGTTTTATTTGGATAAAGATTTAGGATTCTGAATTCAGCATATCAATATAAAGGGAATAATTTTAACACCTGGATCTCTCCACCTCTTGTCTTGGCATTACACACTTCTTTTTGCTAACAAGGAGTGGGAGGATCTGACAGGGTACAGAAAGGGATGATGGAGTAAAACCGTTTTCCTCATTTCTGAATTCTCTGATTTAAGCACTAAAAATAAAAAGACTGGACAGCGCTGTCAGTGTACCTTGTACATGAAACTGGCTCCAATATACAAACCATACATGGACCATGTAACATGAAGGAGCCAGGCCTCTCCATCTCCCATTGAAACCAATGGGATGTGAGGCAGTTTAACCCCTCTTAAAAGGGAGCCACAGCTGAGGGACTTGGCTGTAGCTGCTCTGAATCTTGAATCAGGAATTTATCAGCTGTTATAGGAAGGAACTATGAAGGAATGTGCATTTGGCCTTGTGGAAAAAAACCCTGTGCTCTGTGGCTTGCCTTTGCACAACACAGAAAAAAAAGGTAACCTGCAATCACGGTGCATTCCAAGGGGTTTCACTGGACAAGAAACCGCAAGGGAATTGGGAAGCTGTGAACAAATTGTCAAAAAGACAGATGGAATTGCTGACTGACCTACTGGTAAGAAACACTAACAACTTCCACCTCAGTGGTACGGTATTTATGCTGCAATGGAGAGTGACTTCTCAAAGGAATTTGCTCTTCTACACATGTAAATGCCTTCATGTATATATCGATGTAGTGTGCAGTATTTCTGGGGAAATTATAAGGTGCATTTAAACAGCTGCGAATGTTTAAACTGACTGTTATGCCCAGAACAAAAAGCATTTTTGCTCTTACTGAAAATGCTTTGCTGCTTTATTCATAAGGCCAATCTATATTCAGAAATTTGTATTCTTTCTGCTGAATTATTACTGGAGAATTTATGGCTGTTTCCACATCAGTGTGATTCTCTGTGCATCCAGTTTTGGTCTGCCCCACACTGTCCAGTGGAAAACCAGCATCCTCGGAGACTGTGCAGGGAGACAGGTAGATTCATTCTCAAAACTAAGGAGTGACTAAGATTGAAGGGCAAATATGACCAAAAGGCATCATGAATGTAGTTGTGCGAGATCCATAGTACCACCAGAGAGAGCAAGTGGTCACACTCAAGGGCTTGTATTCTGAACAGAATTTGGTTTCTAATAGGACAAGGATGTATTTCGTAAGTTTTTACCATGTCTATGGACAGGCTCAGGCCTGTTTCATTATCATCTTTTTTTCAATAGAAGCATATGGGCTTATATCAACTGTGGTTGCTATGTGTGTATCACTATCTTAGTGAAGTTGTTCCCCAGTATTTCTATTTACTGAAGGTCAGATCCTGAAATGCTGTAGTACATGGGGAGGGGAGAAAAGAGTGCCTGCAAATAGAAATTCAGCTATGCTTGAATCTGTCCTAGCTTGCATGTCTATCCTCCTTACTCAGTGCCTTCCTAGGTGCTCTAGGAGGCTTTCTTCCCTCTGCCTGGGTATGCTCTCCTGGCAGCCACTTCTCAAATATGAATGTGCAGAAAAGAGACACTAGTAACAAGTGCTGTTAAAGGTCCGTAAATTGTTTTCCATCTTCTCTTAGATCCCAAACTGTGTATGTAGGGATACATGCAGGGAAACTAATGCAGGTGCTGAGTGCCAGGGAATAAACCAAGTGTCCCCACACTGAGCAAAAACTCTGTTTAAGAAATATTTAAACTGTAGCTATTGTGCAGTCCACTGGAAGCATTCACAGTAGGATCCAGGAAATGAAAATGAATTCCCATAAATGAAGATAGAGGAGCCACTATATTTAAGGCATTATGGATGTGTTTTATCCTTCTACCTATCCTCCTGTAAGTAACGGGGATAGGTAGTAGCTTCTGCTAAAGTTACTATATTGATTTGCTCTGGGCTGCTTTCTGTACCACTATCTAAGCTGTGCTGAAAAAAACTACCTGGTGCTTTAGAGAAAGAGTCATTGTGATAAAAAGGTCACATGTAAAGTTGTGAAAAGCAGGACTGCAGTTGCTGTGCATGAGTATACTGTTTCTAAAGCACAAGTACTACAAGCAGAAGTTTTTTTAATTTCAAAGACAAACTGAAAAAGCTGGAGTGGCGAAT
This sequence comes from Struthidea cinerea, assembly GCA_013397865.1. Lineage (NCBI taxonomy): Eukaryota > Metazoa > Chordata > Aves > Passeriformes > Corcoracidae > Struthidea > Struthidea cinerea. Next base: position 302,118 of record VZTI01001828.1, on the reverse strand, counting down.
TTGGCATCAGTTGTACATTTTCAATGTACACGAAAGCTCTTCCCCAAAGCTTGCACTAATATGCAAAGAGGCTGGGAGGAGCATGCACTTACATAAAGCAAGTGCCTATTTAGGCTCTTGCACAATGTCACTGAGTAATTCTGTATGCTTCAGGGTTAGTGCTTACATGAGTTGGCTGTGCGTTGTTTCATGGGTAAGTGCAAGTGAACAAGCATGTATAAATGTGTTTCTGAAGATACAATTCAACCTTTTTGTGTTACCATTCAACAGTTTTTCTTTTCAAACTGTGTCTTTGATTGTGGCATTTCCTCTTAGAAAACTCCTTCCCAACAAACAGCTCATTAAATCAGTGTTAAGATTCTGTTAAACAAACACTGGATAACACAGGATATCAGTCCCTGACAAGCACATGCACAAAACGTTGCGTTTACTGGTTTTCTGAATGCTTTTGTGGGTTTTGTTTTGAAGTGGAGCTGTTGTTCAGGACTAGAATTATTCGATGAGCAACTAAATAAATAATGAAAACCTGTAGCTATGAAATAAAATTTTTGCATTTTTAAAAATCATTACCATATTTCTTAAGTGTATCTCTCTCCCCCAAAAAAATTTTCACCAGCTCTTGTCTCAGAGGCAGTAACACACAGCAGTAATCTAAAATAGAAACAGGAGTTATTTTTGCAAATCCTTCTGCCATTGCATCCTTTCCTTGCTAAAAGCCAGGCTCTGACACAAGAATTTAAGCTATAAAATCCTGAAAAACACAGGTAGTGAGTGAACTGTTCAGTTTCCCTGAGGAAGCTTAACAGCTCTGAATGCAGGAAAAAAATGCTGATATTAGTCAGGAAAAATGCGAATTGTGAGTTATTTCAGTGAATGCTGGAATTACTTAATAATATTGTATTTCTGCTACACTCTTGTGCGCAGGAAGTCATATCACAATTTCTGGAAGACGGGAAAGGTGCTTTTTTGGTGGTGGCCAGTCCATTTTGAATATGTTCAATGTGATAGAGCCTATGTATCTGAAGTGTGTAATCCAATACAGAAGTGACTTCAGAGAGCATTCTACCCCCTTAAATGTTTCAGAATATGTTAAAATAAAGTTGGTTACAATTCAATAAAAACAAATGACACCAGGTAGAGCTTTAAAAAAGTCGATCTACAGGAAGCAAAGGCTTATGAGGTAGCTGGAATTGGTCAGACAAAACAAACTTCTTTAACATGGTTACAACTGTTTCTCCAACTGTTTCTGAATAGTCTCTTTGGTTCCAACATGAATTAGTGGGCGACGTGATAGACTAGAGACTGGCTGTCTCTCACCTGCAATGAAGCTCAGGTGCTGGTATAAAATAATGGGATAATGGAATTTGGGGCTTTTTGAATGTAGGTATTTCTCAAGTCAGATGTAGGGAGGAGGAAGTTTTAGTACTGTCTGTTTTATTCCTTTAATTGCAAAATAAATTGTGTATGGAGGCAGAAACAGCAAAGACTGGCTATTTGTCAGTTGTCCAGAAAGAAAAATTGGTTGAACTTCTTGGTATGTCATAAAATACACAGAATATATGGGGAAATCTGTTGCAACACTGGAAACATGTTCAGTAGTCTTTCTTACTCACATGCTGTGATATTGGTTCTCTAATAACTTTCCCAAACCTGCCTAAACTAAGAGACAATTGTCATGTAAGTTCAGACAAGAGCCAAATCTGCTTGTTTAATGAGATGTGAAAAATGACAGTGGATTCTGATAGAACATATATAACTTATAAATGTAGTACTCTAAACCAATCAATTTTTTTCCTGGAATGCTACTGTCCAAAGAGGAGACTTCTGAGATGCACCTTGGCTGCTGCCAATGTTGCATATTTTGACCACAAGAAGCATGGTGGTTTGCATGAACCATGCTTGTTTACTCTGCTTTATTTTTCTATAATGAAATTTTAATTGAGATAATGTTCATTCATTTTAGACAAAGCAATGAGCAAAAAACACCATCAAAATATCTCAACTTAATCATCATACCAATGCCATGCTGCATTATTTAAAATTTTTAATTAGAATCTTAAGCAATAAAATCAAACCTAAGTAACATGAAATGCTAAAACACTTGCATTTCAATCATGGAAACTTCTAGTCCGGGCTGTATGATGGGGACAAAATGCCTGCAAGTTGATAGAGAGGAGTTCTTCTGTCAGGATATGATGAACTGTCAAGGGAAATTAAGGGAGGCTTGCCTAGGACTGTGGCAATATGTAATGACTCCAGGAGAAGTGTTGTGATAGTCCTTTCAGGCCCTGATCTGGGCACCAAGCAGCCCCTTCAGATGTGCTGGGATGACAGAGCTGAATTAAACCCGCACAAGGATTTGCATATCTGGAGACTGTGTGTCTAGTAAAGCACAGTGACTGTACAGCTGAAGACGTATTTACAACTTTTAAAGACATTCTGTTCTTTGGGATGTGATCCTTGTCTCCTTGGGGAAGACTGGGATGGAGAGGATTCCAATGAAAACCTGGGGGGTGATTCCTCTCTGCTGTTCACTCATTTACCCATATAGGATAGAACTAGCTCCTACTGCCAGAAGGAATATTTATTTTATTAATTTAATAAAGACCATGTATATATGGCCTGTATTCCTATGACACAAGACCTGATTTCTACCTAATCTAATTAAGGTCATTTACACACAAACTCAGTACACGTAAAATGCTATCTCGGCAGAATGGGAATGTGTTATGCCTATTTAACACAGATCTATCCCTGGTGCAAGGCAGGAAAGACTTTTCTACTTTTGGATTATATTTTTATCTCAAATGCAGCACAGAAATATAAAACCCATAAAACCATTTATTTTTTATAGTGATGTACTGCTGTAAGTCACAGTTTCAGCTGACAATCTTTACTCTCTATTGACCTGTTTTGTGAGATTTTGTAAACTAGCTAATAAACCTTTGCTCTTGCTACTTTTGAGTTTAATGCAGTTCATTACATTCACTGCTGAAATAAAAACTACAGTTTAGTAAATTAAAAATTGTTCAAAATGTCGTAACAATAAACACTTTGATATTTGTTTGCAAATATACTTTCATGTTACATGCTACTCAGCAAAGAAAATTTTCTCTGATTCACCTTCCAAGTCACCTTTTAAAGAATGTGTTTCTGAGTTTGGATTTAATTTGTATGCTTCAAGAAGTGTCAAATGCATAACTAGAGAAGTAAAAAGCATATGTTGTGACAGTAACCTGGTCGGTAGAAGCTGTATTGGAGTCTAGGGCAGTGGGGGCTGCTTCAGGAAGTACTGAGTGCAGTAGATGCTGTTGTCCTGCTTGTTTGTTGCCTCTGGAGTTTTAAGTTGGCAATTTAGAATTGTTGGACTTGGTGAGCATTATAAGACTTTTTGCTAACCCAGACAGTGGCATGACTCTGCTGGTGATGTTCAGTCCAGTGCAGATCAGTGAAAGGTTCTGTCCACCACTTTGCTGGCTATCTGTTGGATGGGAAAAGCCTCTACTGTGGATGAATGGTCTCATGTTTGGAGTAATGGTATGTGATGTCTATGATGGTGGGCAGGTTGGGTGGAGTACAACAGTGGGGTACAGATGTTAGTTCAATATTGAGATGAGTTTTAGGCTTCCTGCTGGAGTCTTCTACTTCAGACAGGCTAGAAAGAACAATTTGCAAGGACAAGAGATCTGTCTCAGGGCTATTCAATGTCTGTCTTCCTGTCATGGAGCAGTGAGGCTTGCTGTTTCCAAAGAGGACATGAGCCAGAAGTGGAAGATGACCTCCAGTGATGGGAACAGGGTACAGAGGGGTCTGAAACCAGATCCAAGGCCTACCCAGGGATCTCAGATGGGAATATCTGGAAGTGGTGTCAAAGACAGGACTAGAGACAAGCCTACAACATATGTGCAAGAGTTTGGCTCAGGAGACAAGCTACCTACAGTGTAAATCCAAGGCTTGTCCAGGAGGCAGGGCAAGAGACAAGGGATGGAAGCTGGTGTGACTGAAATGTAACTTCAGTAAGGGTTGAATGCTAAGGACTCCCTCTCCCATGGGCAGGGCATGTAGGAGAAGGCCCCAGGTCATCAGATTCAGGGTGTTAAGACCTGTTGGTGCACTCATGCCTCTATACAGTACTGTATTTTCCTTGGCAGCTAGAGCTGAATTCTGAAGTGTATTTGTAACTCAGCAAAAAGCAACTTAACAGGAGCATTGTTATGAAGTGTATGTGGTAGGTAGATAAGACACAAGTGTGGCAGGTTTTATTGGTCTACTCAGACCAGTGATGCTCAGTAGCTAGGTATATATGAAGTTTATTCCAGCCAGGGATGATGCTATTTTCACAATTTGTGTGACCAAGATTTAAGGGAAGATGCTCTGTGAACTTCTCCATAATGGTTGATTCTATGAGGTTTGATTAGTGGGAGGTTTTTTTCTCCCCACAACCTTAAGGAGTGGGGAAAGCCATCTTCTCAGATCCTCCTTCCTCAGCTTTATGAGCCTGTGAAGACTGATTGCATTGTGTGTGTGCTGGGACCTTTTAAAAAAACAGGTCTTATAGTTGTAAATGAAGGCTTCCTAGTTTCTGTAATTAGAAGGGTTTTACTCTGGCAAAACTTTCTAATGTTTATTTTGAATGAAATAAGAATGAACTGCGAACAGGAAGTACACTTTCGCTAACAAAATTTAATTATGATCTTCATACTCTATGAGTTCTCCTTGGAGTTTTTTTGGAAGGCCATTTGAGCTTATCTGAGAAGAAAATTTTCAATATACAGCTTTCAAATGCAGGTCCAACTCTCCAAGAATCTCTGCTGGTGGTGGCTGTGGGACACCACACTGCTGCTTTTGGTTACTTCTGTGCATTAAACCCGGGTTGTCTTGTACAGCTACTGTCCTTTAAACTAAGATAGTTCGGAAAACATGTTCCATTTGTAGCATGTACAGGTTGATACCACCCTGGTGATAACTGACTTTAACAAGTTAGTGGTGACTGTCAAAGGAATGAATTTTATGCCTGAGGACTATTAATGTGAGGTGCTCATGCATAAAAAAAGAAGTTAGTTGAAATTTGCATAATACTTGCTGCACCTGCTTGAATGAACTGTTATATTATTGTACCAGGCTGCCTCAGTTCAAACACTTCAGCTTTGCCATTCTCAATGGATTAGTAAAAATAATTGTGTGGTTTAACAGAAGAATTTATATTGTGTTTGAGAGTCTTTGAGCAAACACCAGAGAGTGAAAAATACATTATAGACCTAGTGAGCCGTGCTGTGGGAAATGTAAACTAAAGCAGTGATATATCTTTTGGAGTTGCATCTCTTTTGCTACTTGTGAAACACCTATTTTAATCAATTGTGAATGAATAAGATCTGTGGTATAAACTGATGAATGAAATTTATTAAACTGTAACTATCATACAATATTTACAGAAGAATAAAGGAAATAATTACATTTTCCAAGGGTGAAGTTAAACTTGATCTCTGAAGACATACCCAAAAGACAGCTTCTGACTCAAATACTTAAGTTTTAAAGAAGAGTGCACTGTTTTCTCCGTGCATGTCTTTACATGGCTCCTCTCACTTTGTGATGAGAGAAAAAAGTTGCCTTTATTTATTAAGATGGAGATAATAAATTATTCTAGTCTCCTCATGTACTTATCTCCTTGGGCTTCTTCCTTCTGATTAAGAATGCAGTGGTGTTGATATCATAGGTGTTGACTGCTAGATTGCCACAGCTGCACTAAGTGTAATAGGAGTTGAAACAGAGTTATTATAATATATACACTCAAGGGTTATATGGAAGAGAGAACAAAATGAGACTGTAAGGGTAAAGCACTCTAGATTTTTTATGTTTAAAGAAAAACCAAAAGTGTCACACAGCTTGGAGGTCAAATCCAGGTAGTACTCAGAAGAGAATAACAGAGAAAACAGACTTGTAGTTTAAAGTGCAGCTGTAAACTTACTAGCTGAGTTTATCACAGAGGGCTGTCTGGTCCAACCTCCCTGTGCAGAGTCATCCTAGAGCACATGACACAGGATTGTGTCCAGATTGTTCTTGATTATCTCCAGTGAGGGAGACTCCACAACTTCTCCAGTGCTCAGTCACCCTCACAGTGAAGAAGTTCTTTCTTATATTCAGGTGGAACTTTCTTGCATCAGTCTCTGCCTGTTGCCTCTTGTCCTATTGCTTGGCACCACTGAGAAGAGCCTGGCTCCATCCTCTTGGCACCCCCTCTTTAGATATTTATACACATTAATGAAGTCCCCTCTCAGTTGTCTCTTCTCAAGGCTGAACAGCCCCAGCTCTCTCAGCCTTTCCTTGTAAGAGATGCTCCAGTCCCCTGATCATCTTTGTTGCCCTTTGCTGAATCCCCTCCAGGAGCTCCATGTCGCTCTTGTCCTGAGGAGCTCAGAACCAGACACAGCACTTGAGATGTGGCCTCACCAGGGCTGAGTAGAGGGTCAGGATCACCTCTCTCCGCCTGCTGGCAATGCTCTTCCTAAAGCACCCAAAGATACCACTGGCCTTTTTGGCCACAGGGGCTCACTGCTGGCTCATGGACAGCTTGTTGTCCACCAGGACCCACAGGTCCTTCCCTGCAGAGCTGCTTTCCAGCAGTTTGGCCCCCAGCCTGTACTGGTGCAGGGGATTATTCTTCCCCAGGCTCAGGACCCTGCAATTGCTGTTACTGGATTTCAGACAGTTCTTTCTGCCCATCTCTCCAACCTGCTGAGGTCCTTCTGAAGGGCCGCACAGCCCTCTGTGGTATCAGCCACTCCTCCCAGCTTTGTGCCGTCAGTGAACTTGCTGAGGAGGCATCTGCCCCTCCCCACAAGTCACTGATGAACGAGTTAAACAATACTGGACCCAATATTGACCCTTGGCAGGCACCACTAGTGACAGGCCTCCAGCTAGACCCTGTTCTACGGGATTACGTCCCTCTGGGATGTGCCGTTCAGCCAGTTCTCAATCCACCTTGCTGTCCACTTATCCAGTCCACACTTCCTGAGTTTACCTATGAGGATATTGTGAGAGGCAGTGTCAAAAGCCTTGCTGAAGTTGAGGTAGGCAATATACACTGCTCTCCCCTCATCCATCCAGGTAGCTGTCTCATCATGGAAGGCCATCAGGTTGGTCAAGCATGATTTGCCTTTAGTGAATCCATGATGACTACTCCTGGTCCCCTTCTTGTCATCCACGTGGATAGAGATGGCCTCCAGAATGAGGCACTACATCACCTTTCCAGGGATTGAGTTAGGCTGACTGGCTGGTATTTCCCTGGGTCCTCCTTGCCCCTTTTGAAGACCGAGGTGACATTTACTCTCTTCCAGTGGTCAGGCACCTCTCCTGATCTCTGCAACATTTCAAAGATGACCACAAATGGCCCTGCTGTGGTGTCCATCAGCTCTCTCAGCACTTCTGGGTGCATCCCATCAGGACCCACAGACCTGCAGACATCAAAACTGCCTATGTGTTCTCTAAAGCAATCCTTCTTGAGCAAGGGAAAGTTTTCTTTCCAATGTTCCTTTACCCTGGTCCCCTGGGTCAAAGATTCCGGAAGGTTGGCCATGTCAGTGAAGACTGATGCAATGAAGGCATCCAGTTACTCTGCCTTCTCTGCATCCTTTTTTTACCAGGGTCCCCCCTCCATTTAGTAATGGGCCCACATTTTCCTTAGTTTTCCTTTTGTTGTTGATGTATTTGAAGAAACCTTTCTTTTTGTCCTTGACATTCTTGGCCAGGTTTAATTCCAGATGGGCTTTGACCTTCCTTATCTCATTTCTACTTACACTGACAACCTCTCTATATTCATCCCAAGTAACCTGACCCTGTTTCCATCTCCTGTGTATTTTCTGCTTCTGCTTGAGTATTGACAGCAGTTCTTTATTCATACATGAAGATGTCTTTGTCCACTTTGCCCAATTTCTTGCTAATTGGGACACATTGTTCTTGAGCCTGGAGGATGTCATCCTTGAATACCAACCAGCTCTTGGATTTCTCTTCCCTCAGGACTTGTTCCCATTGGATTCTTCCAAGAAAATCCCTAAAGAGTCTAAAATTAGCTCTCCTGAAGTCCGTGGTTACAATCTTATTGGTTGCCCTGCTTCCTCCTTGCCTCCTTCCTTGATACTGAACTCCACAGTCTCATGGTCACTAGAGCCAAGGCTGCTCCCAACCTTCACATCTCCAGCAAGGCCTTCCCTGTTTGTTAGTATGAGGTCAGGCAGCACATCATTCCTTCTGGGGTTGTCCCTGCCTGCATCAGGAAACTGTCATCAGTGCTTTCCAGGAGCCTTCTGGGCTGTTTGTACTTCACTGTGTTGTTTCTCCAGCAGATGTCAGGGTAGTTAAAGGCTAGAGCCTGGGCAAAAAACAAGAAGACCAAAAGACCAGACCCCAAAAAACAAGGCCAGAAGCCCCACTGGCTAGAGCCAAACCAAAAACACAAAACCCAAAAGCCCCCAACTCAAAAAGCCCCAAGAAGTTGTGATGCAGTTACTTTTATACCCCCTGGCTCCTCCAAAAGTCCTCTGGTTGACAGGAGACCAGTGGCCCAGTCCAATATTCCACAGCAGTCCATTGCTGGAGACTTTTTGCCATCTGGTTGGAGAACCTCTGTGGAGGGTGCAGTGTCTTTGGTGTTCCCCTGCTGACTGCCTGTCCCATGTGAAGTGTGAAATGGTTGCCAGGCAAAGTCACCCCAGAGACAAGGCTTACTCCCAGGGTAGTCACAATGCCTGTGACTTTGAGACTGCTCAAGCTGCCTGTAGGCATCGTACACTTTGTCCCCCTGCTCAGGCTACCTGTAGCAAGCACCCACAACGTCACCCTTACTAGTCTGCTGTTTTATCCTAACCCATAAGCTCTTGACTTGCTTGTTCTCCACCCCAAGAAAGAGCCTGATACATTCCAAGTGTTGCCTCACATAGAGAACAACTCTACCGCTGCACTTTCCTGGTCTGTCTTTCCTACACTATGTAGCCCTTCAGGACTATCTCATCTTGAGGCAAAATGATTTTTTTTTTACTTTTGTGCTGTCACATATGTATATACATGTTGGTTTACCTGCTAATCCTCACCTGGAAACCTCATTCCAAACCTTGTACTGTGGTAGTTAGGAACCCTTGTAATTATCAGCTAGAAACATTCATGTCCAGTTTGTACCCATCTGTTTTTGTTTCATTATCATCCCCAATTATCAGGGAAAAATTATACTTGGACTGAGTAATCACGTCTTCCCTAGGTCCTTGCTTTTGAAATTTAAACATTAGATTTCCGTACCTTTTATTGAAAATAGGTACATAGTTTTCTTGGGTTCTTGGGGCTGTCCTGTGCAGGGCTGGAAGGCGGACTTCATAGAATCATAGAATTATAGAATAGTTTGTGTTGGAAGAGACCTTAAAAATCATCTAGTTTCAACACCCCTGACAAGGGCAGGGACACCTTCCTCGAGACCAGGTTTCTCAGAACTTCATCCAGCCTGGCCTTGAACACCTCATGGGATGGGGCATCCACAGCTGCTCTGAGCAACTTGTTCCAGTGCCTCACCACCCTCACTGAAAGAGATTTTTTCCTAATAGCTAATATAAACCTACTCTCTTCTATTTTGAATCCATTCCCCGCTGTCCTGTCACTACGTGCTCTTGTAAAAAGTCCTTCTCCATAGTGAGGAGCCAATCTAATTTTGATTTCTGTCTCAATACTGGTTGTCAGTGGCATGTGGGGGAGGGGTTGCATATGTGCCACTTGCAGGAGGCAACTAGGAGAAGATGGGAGAAAGCCTTGTCCCTGGGGGTGACTTTGCCTGGCAACCATTTCACACTTCACATGGGACAGGCAGTCAGCAGAGGAACACCAAAGACACTGTACCCTCCACAGAGGTTCTCCAACCAGATGGCAAAAAGTCTCCAGCAATGGACTGCTGTGGAATGTTGGACTGGGCCAATGGTCTGCTGTCAGCAGGCGGACTTTGGGAGGAGTCGGGTGGTATTAAAGTAACTGCATCACAACCTCTTGGGGCTTTTTGAGTCGGGGGCTTTTGGGTTTTGTGTTTTTGGTTTGGTTCTAGCCAGCAGGTCTTTTGGCCTTGTTTTTTGGGGTCTGGTCTTTTGGTCTTCTTGTTTTTTGCCCTGGCTCTAGCCTTTTTTTTTGTCCTCTTTGCCCTGGCTCCAGCCTGCCTTTTGGCTCTCCTACCCTCGTTGGCCCTTGCTCTCCCTCATGTACTCGCCCTCCCTCTTGCTAGGTGCTTGGCAAGACACCAGTTGACCTCCAAGCCTCATGTGTAGCCTGTGTCCTGCCCTACCCCTTTGCCTGTCCCAGCCGCCGCCTGTCCTGCCTCTCTGTGTTTCTGACTGACGCCCTGCCTGCTTTGTGCCTGCATTCCTGCCAGCCTCTTACCTTGCTTTGCCGATCCAGCCCACCGCCACGATACCCACCACGACCCTCTTCAGGGTTCTGGACCTCCTGCCCGAGCACCCACTCACTCACCTTGTGTCCAGCTGCCCATCGCCGTGGGAGCTGTTCTTGTAGAGCTGCATGTCTCTGAGAGCTGTGCAGGCTCCCCCACTGTGCAGGCAGTGTGCACACACCCCCTGCCACTTGGATGTTGATGGCACTCCCTGACCTTCTGGTGGTAATGCCCGCTTTTTCTCTCTGTCTCCCCTCTCTCTCTCTCCCCCCATCCTTTCTTCATTTTCTATCCTCCTTTTCTGTCTTTTCTAGTCCTCTTTAGTAGGGCAATTCTCTTTTTTGTTACTAATAAATGGTTCTCAGATACAATATTGTCTTGTGTGACTTAATTTCATCCTAGACGATCTATTTTAAAAGAACTCCTCACAGTTTCCCATAGTGGAATGCAACATCCATCTTTCTTGTAGGCTCCCTTCAGGTACTGGAAGGCAGCATTTACATCACCCAGAAGCTGCCTCTTCTCCAGGCTGAACAATCCCAGTTGTGTCAGCCTTTCCTCATAGGAGAGGTGTTCCATCCCTCTGACCAACTTGTTGGCCTCCTCTGGACTTGTTCCAACAGGCTGATGTCCTTTTTGTGCTACAGACCCCAGAGCTGGATGCAGCACTCCAGGTGGGGTCTCACCAGAGGGGAGTAGAGGGGAAGAACCACCTCCCTTGACCTGCTGACCACACTGCTTTTATGGTTCGATCTCTGGGCTGTGAGTGCACATGGCTGGGTCATGTCCAGCCTCTCATCCACCAGCATCTCTGAGTCCTTCTGGGCAGGGCTGCTCTCAGCCTGTTAATCCCCCAGCCTGTCTTGATACCAGGGTTTGCCCCAGCTCAGGTGCAGCACCTTGCACTTGGTCTTGTTAAACCTTATAAGATTCCCATGGGCCCACCTGAGCTTGCCCAGGTCCCTCTGGATGGCATCCCATCCTTCAGGTATGGAAACCGCACCACTCAGCTTGGTGTCATCTGCAAATTTGCTGAGGGTGCACTCAATCCCTTTGTCTGTGTCATTAATGAAGATACCAAATAACACAGGTCCCAATACCTACTGAAGGACACCACTTGTCACTGATGTCCATTGGGGCTCTGAGCCATTGACCATTACCCTCTGGATGTGATCATCCAAGCAATTTCTTATTCATATAATAGGCCATTCATCAAATCACTTTCTCTCCAATTTAGAGAGAAGGATGTTGTGGCAGTGTCAAAGGCTTTACACAAGTCCAGATAGATGATATCTGTAGCCCTTCCCTTGTCCACTGAGGTAGTCACTCCATCATAGAAAGTCACTAGGTTGGACAGGCAGGACTTGCCCTTGGTAAAGCTATCCTAGCTGTCCCAAATCCCATGGCTGGTCCTCCATGTGCTGTAGCATGGCTTCTAGGAGGATGATCTTCCCAGGCACTGAGGTGAGATTGACAGTTCAGTAACTCCCAGGGTCCTCCTTTCTACCTGTTTTAAAGATGGGTACAATGTTTCCACTTTTCCAGTCACCTGAGACTTCATTTGACTACCGTGACTCTTCAAATATCAAGGAGAGTCGCTTGGCAACTACATCAGCCAATTCCCTCAGGACTCTGGATGCATCTCATGGGGTCCCGTACACTGATGTTCATTCAGGTTCTCCAGGTGGTCATGAACCTGATCTTCTCTTACAGTAAGAGGAGCTTTGCTCTCCCAGTCTCTATCCTGCTCTCCATCCTCTTGAGTGGCGTGGAAAGAGAGGTTGTCATTGAAGAGTGAGGCAAAAAAATTTGTTGAGTGCCTCAACTTTCTCCTCATCCTTTGTTACCAGTTTTCCAGCACTGTTTATCAGAGAGTATACACCCTCTTTGACCTTCCTTTTGTGGTTAACATACCTGTAGAAACCCTTTCTGTTATTCTTTGCATTCCTTGCTAGGTTCAGTTCCATCTTCACCTTTGCCTTTCTCCTCCCATCACTACGCAACTGTGCTTTTTTTCTATACTCTCTCTGGGTCACCTGTCCTAGCCTCAACTGCCATGCATTTGCTTCTTTCCCTTTAGTTTGACCAGCAGTCTCTTCCCTTCTTTGCCTAACTTCTTGCTCCTGGGGATTGCTAGCTCTTGCATTCTATGGGAGGCTTCCTTAAAGATCTGCCAGCTCTGTTTCACTCCCTTGTCCCTGAGGGCAGTCTCCCACGGGATCCCACTATCTCTCTGAAAGGCTGGAGGTCTGCTTTCCTAAAGTTCAGGAGTCTAATTTTACACCTTACCTGACCCATATTCCTCAGGACTGTGAACTCTATCAGTGCATGATCACTGCAGCCCAGGTTTGTTCAAATTTTGACATCCCAAATAGACTCACTTGTGTTGGTGACCAGCAGATCCAGTAACACATCTATTGTAGGGCTTTTTATTATCTGGGTCAAGAAATTATCCTTCATGCATTCTAGGAGTCTCCTGGATTGCCTTCAGCTTGCCGTGCTACTTTTCCAGCAGATGTCAGGATGGTTGAAGTCCTCCAGAAGGGCAAGAGCCTGCAAGTATGATGCCTCCTGTAGCTGGAGCAAGAAGGCTCCATCAATAGGATCCCCTTGATCAGGTGGGCTGTAGTAGACACCAACCACAAGGTTCCCTTTGTTTCCTCTATCTCTGATTCTTACCCACAGGCTTTCGACCTGCTTGTGGCTGTTCTTCAAAGACAGCTCTTCACACTCAATCTATCTCTTGTGGTGGATGCCTCCACCTCTCCTTTCTCGCCTCTCTCTTCTGAACAGCCTTTAGCTGTCAACAGCCACACCCAGTCATGACTGCGATGATCCTTGTGGGTCCCTTCCAACTCAGGATATTCTATAATTCTATGATGCCAGTCATGCAAGCTATCCTACCATGTCTCTAACTGCAATGAGATCAAAGCCCTGTGAGTGCACACAGACCTCTAGTTCCTCCTGGTTTTTCCCCATACTGCATGTGTTGCTGTGCAGGCATCTTATGATTGAGTCAATATCCAAGTCGGGATGAGAAGGACTGCCCCATAGTCCTATCTTGTGGTCCTTTCTTGGGATGTTTGTTCTTGCTGGAGGTATCCCTTTTTGAGCTTTCTTTTGCTATTTGGGTGGTTGCAATAGTCCTCCATTAAGTGTTGGGCCAGAGCAGTACAGTACAGGAGCTGCAACCCACAAGCTTGGTAAATATTCATCAAGTAACTCTATTCTGCACTATTCTGCACTATTCTGAGCTTCTTATGAAGCAATGGTGGTGGTAGGAAGGTGATGTATTTTTATTTTTTTCAGGTAGGGTAGACCATGCTGATACGTGGTTCTTGGTTCCAGCCAAATTGAGTGACAGCATCTGACCTTTTTGTAGACCTCAGCTGGCAGATGGAGCCAGAGGCTAACATGCAATCTTGTCTGAATCTTGTGCTTCTGAGAGGTAGTAGCTTTTGGCTCCCAGCTTCCCACTGAGTTTGAATGCAGGAGAACTGGACCCCGTGGTTTCCTCTGTCCTGGTGGGTTCTGTACCCTATACCCTGATAACCCCTATGGCAAAGTTAAAATGCACTAAGGATTAGTCTCTGAGCTCCTTCAGGTTCAAATGAAGCTCCAAGTGTTGTGAGGCCTCTCAGTTTGTGGAGTTCAACTCCCTGGGCTATATCCTGAGATCAAAATTCTCATCAGTCTTCTGTGATACCTACAGGTATTTAGCCAGATGCTGCTGGGGCCAAGTCCTGATACCACGTGCTACAGAATTGTCACTGGCTGAGCTTAAGGAAACTAATTGTTTAGCCTTCAGTGGTCTTCAAAAAGCCTCATGCTGCAAAGTGTGCACAGTTGCTGCTTTAATAAATTATTTTCTGATTTAAGATTAGGGGTTTGTAAATTAATTATTAGATTATGTTGCCTTCTTAAAAAATGGGATTGTTTAATAAAAATCTAATTTCCAGTTGCCTTTGCAGCATCTGAAATGTACCTTCTTATGAGAGCAGTGTTATAAAAATGTACAGGGAGACAGAGAGAGAGAGTGAAATACTATAGCAGTTTTATGGCTATGTAAACAAACCACCTTTGTCAGAATTCAGTCATCTTTAACAGCTAGGAGGTGATGCTTCTAGTGATGGTGATCACCTTCCAGGTGATAGTAAGTACTTATCCATCTCACAGTAATTTAAAGAGGAGTCACAGCTCATCCATCTTTTTCTAAGAGTTACAATGAATATATTTGACTGTAAGAATTTAGCATTTACCCTTCATGGGTCAGTGGATGGGTTAGTCTTAAAGCATCTTTAGGGAGAGATTATTCTAATAAAGCCTCTGTACACACAATATACTGTATTAGTGTTTCATGCTTCTTTTTTAGAAAAATAAACCAAGCAGCAGGCTACATTTCCTAATCAGTCGTATTTCAGACATAACATCCCCATATGTTGGGGATGATGTGGACTTTCAGACAGAATAGTTTAATGGCAATATTTCATTTAAATCATTTTTGGGGAACTAGATATCCTTAACAGGCTAACCAGAAGGAGCTTTGATTATTGTTTTGAGACAGTGTTCTAGGAGCATCTTAAAAGCAACCTTTTTTATATTCCTTTTATTGCTGCCTCCTCATTTAATCTCAATTCCATTAAATAATTAATTGTGTGTAGAATGTTTTACCTTGAAATTTGCAAGCCATGCAAGCATAAAGTGAGATCATAATTTAGTGTTTCTTATTTTCACTGTCAGTCATGTTTTACAGACATTGAATTTTTCACAATGAAGTGCAATTGTTGTACATTTTCATGTAGGTTACACACTTGCCTGATTTACTTCTGCAACACTCACTGTGGTCAGTAACTCGCGATTTTAGAATGTAGCTCACGACAGGGACTGAAAAACATGTTTAGTTAAAAGTGGAATGGGATTTTAGTTGACAGTGTAAATATGAGGGCAGCTTTGCTTATCACATTTCCTTGCTCTGTCATTAGAAAGAAAAGCTTCCTTTCTTCCCTATGTTAAGAAGCCAATGGAAAATCTACATGTAAAATTCTGTGCTTTTACATTTGAAAATACTGTGGTAAGCACTGAGGAAGGGCTTAGGGTTTTTTTCTTGACTTTTAATACTTACTACTAAAACTGCTGTGTCGTTAGGAGTGTTTGGCCTCCTATTAGTGTTTTTCTCAGTGAATAACAGGTCTGAGCTTCTATAAAATATTAAAAAGTGAAAGACCTTAACCTCTCCTAGACATAAAACAAACCTTTAATCTAAACAGTGAATAAAACAATGCACTGACATCTACCTAAGGTCTGTGAATCTGCATAGCCTCAACTACAGGATGTGGAATTGGCTCACTTTGAGATAATCTTTGAATCTTGATGATGATACTGAAATTACAACAGGACCAGCAAGCGTGTTTTGGGGGATTTTTGGCACTTCCTTGGGAATACAGCAGAGTTGAGACTCCTGCTTCAGAACTTGGACCAAGCAGGCTCAACTAGGGAGGAAGCCATATTATGTAAGATAAAACAGCAAGTTCTTTATATAGACAAGATATAAGCTAGTAGTTAGCATAAGTCCTCTAATTTTTAATATGGGAAAAATAATGATTTCCCTTGAATGCAAAGTAAATTTCCAGAGACAGCAGCAGTCAGCTAACCAGAAATTAGTATAAAGAGTGGTTTTGGCAGAGGAATGAATGTGTGAGCTCAGATTTTGGGAGTTGCTTTGGTGAAGAGAATTAATTTGTGTCAGATAACAGAGAAAAAAGATGGTGCCTCCAAGAAGGTTTTTCTGAAGGATTCAAGAATGTTCAAGCTGCAGCTTCTTCCACCTTTTCATACTTCTTGTGACACCACTGGGTACAGCCCTAATTTTACAGGTATTAGAACACTGTCCTTTTGGGCATGGCAAGATCTCAGGTGGCTTTTCTGGAAGTGCATTAGGTCCAAGTTACTCAAGTGTGAGAGCTAGGTATTTAAACACCTTTAAAAATCTGGTCCATGGAATTTTAAAGATTATCTTCCCTTCTTTCCCACTCTTATAGGCACTGTCTATGGCAGTCACTTTTGAAAGAGACTATAGAACAAGAGACTCAAAATAGCTCAGGAGGATCAAATAAAAGAGGAGGGACATAAATTAAGGCAGGTTGATGTGTTTATATGGACTTTCTCCTAAGAGTTTTTTTCCAAGCACCTTAACTTAATGCTAGACTCTAAGGACCTAAAAAATGTGCCTTACCTTTGCTTCACCCAGGTTGCCTCTGTATAAAGTAGGGATAATAGCTTGGCCCTGTCTCACAGTGATAAAAACATTAAAAGATTGCGAGATTTTTTTCCAGTACCATAGTAATGGGGGTTATATAAACATCTTAGATAGTCGAAAGGTAAGTTGAACTGGCAAAGCAGAGGTCATGAGCAACTAGAGATGAGATGTAGAAGGGGGCAAAGTTACGCAAGGCCTGGAAGGCCTGGTAATAACTTTATATACTGTATTAAGTCTAGGAGGGAGACTTTCGGCTTTCACTGACCTTTATTTTGAGCTTTTTTCTTCTCTATTTTATTTACAGTTACATGTACTGACATTTGTACAATTTCACATTTGGCAATGACAAAAATCTGACAATTTTCTCTTTCAGACTTTGTTTTGAATTGTGAGCGTGGGTGCATGTATGAAATTAGCCTCCTGTTAACTACTATGGCACGCAATTAGAATTTGCAGCATGGGTACAAAATTCTTCTTGTTATGGTAATGGGCATAGAGATACCCTTGTGTTTGATCTGAATAGAAAATTTACCTGAGACATCCTGAAACATTTTTTATGTCATAATAAGTGGAAGAAACTCATATAGCTGGGTTTGCCTCATATTTTCCAGTGTGTTTGCACACATGTATGATTTTATTAAGCTCCAGTCTTTTTAAACTTCAGACGAAAATTTTTGTGTTATATGATTTCTGAGGGTAAGTTTTGCCTGCAACAGTGATGACTCAACCATTTCATGAACTAACAGTAGGGAAATACTTTATTGCCTAGGACTGTTAGTTTATTTATGCTTTGTCTTGCATATAATGGAACAAAATTTGGCAGGGTGATGTTCTCTCAAAGCCTCCAAATTTGGCTTTTCTTTCATTACTAAGAAATCACCTTTTTCACATTCAGCCTTGTTAATCACTGGCAGCTAAGTTACTGGAGGAGTCCAGCTTGTACCTGCTTGTACACCTCATCTCAGGTGTACCAAAATTGAGTAGGACAATTGCCACGGCTCATCTGTGATTCTGGATCTAGACTTTTGCAAAAAACTGCTCTGTCTAAAGAGCAAGTTTGGAGAGGGATATGGGTTGAGATAACAAGTTACTGAAAGCCAAAAGCAACAGAAAAAGAAATGCACAGTAACAGCAGCAATATTAATAACAAGAGTATATAAAAAGAGTAGGTGCTTCCCACACAAAAATGTGTTCACCACCTCAGCTTAGTTCTCTGTGGCCACCGGGACAGAGACAAGATGGCGGACACTCCCTGCAGTGCTCTCCCTGTCCCCAAGCCCGAGACAATGGAAAAAAAATGATGGACAAACTCCCAAAAGCTAGATTGTCAGTGTTGTGCCATGCTGCCACTTTGTTCACCATGGCTGCTTCCCACGCTGGCGCCGTTGCTATTGACCGCTCCACTCCACTGGGGCTTGGTTCTCTACACTTTTGACCACTCTGTTCCTCTCCACTGGGCTCAGCTGTGTTCTCTGCCCACAGGAACACTGTCCCAAGGGATGAGAAGGGATAGGCAGCGGCAAGAGAAGGCAGGGTCTGCACAGCTGGCCCCAGCAACCTCTCTGTGGAAGAGAGGGAAACAAAAATGGCACACTTCTGGGATGCACTCACCTTCTCTTTCTCCCGAAGTTATCAGTGCTATGGAATAGCCTAGCGATGCCTACACAGCTCTAAGCTCTGCCCCTTCCCTGCTCCCAGGCCACCACTGAAGAAAATTACTTCCTTCAGTTCAGAAACTACTCTGGGGAATAAATAATTTCAAAATCTGCTAGAAAAATGTATCTTACCCACATGGTAGTGACTGGATGTGCAGAGGATCCCTGCTGCCTTCTCACTTGACCTGCATGTATAAGAAGTTCCAGTGTCACTGCAGGCCCTTTTGGGAGCCATGGCTGTGCTGTGTGATTTCACCTCCATTACCTTAGTCTGTTTTAGTTGATTTTTTGTATTAAGACATTAAAATTCCAGCTTTGATCACTTCAAGGTTATGGGATAGCACCCCTAAGATCTAGACAAACTTAGTATTAATAAGTCCTTATTTCCATATGCTTGACTACAAGCTCATTTTTCTTTTGACCTAGTGATCTGAGTGAGATTGCGGCTCTTCACTTTGCTTGAGCACATGAAACACTAAACATATTTTCATGAGAGGTATGAAGAAGGAAAATCACCTTAGCCCCAGGGTTGTCTGTAAATTTTGTCATTTCATCTCCTGTAGTCAGTGGTCATCTTTAGGAAAGCCTATACTTTGGATAAACAGATGGCCTGATCCTGCTCCTGATGGAATAGTGTGATTTTCAATTACTGAGACACATACAGGGGACAGGCCTAGAAGCATCTGAAATAAGAGGCTGGAGAAAATTATCTTTCAGACCTTTTCATAATTTTAAAGGTGTTTACTGAGTGATTCACTTCTTCCTTGCCTCATTTTGACATTGAGTTATCTGGCTAAAAACCAATCTTGGAAAAGACTCTTCCAAAGGTGATCCTGCCAGAGGGTGTCTGCTTCTTTAGCTGTGCAGAGCCCTCTCACCACCAGGGAAAAGGGTTGTGTATTGAAGATATTTGCCTCTCAGCACCTTGCAGGATTTCACCTAATATGCCTCGTCTTGCAAGTATGTCAGATCTGTCACTGTCATGAGGCATGTGTGCAGGATTAGCCCCAACTTTTGCACTTTAAAACCAGTTCTCTAGCAATGACAATTTGTGCATGTATGTGTAGATGTGTATATATGTAATATTTATATCTATACACATATATTTGCATATATACACGTTTGTCATGTATATATATGTAATATATGTGTAGGTGTATGTATGTAACATATGCATATATACATACATACGCACAAACCAGCCATGTATAGGCTGACTGTCATCTATTTTACATTAGATAGCAACACAATTTACTGTTTTCTGCTTAGCATGGAACTTTCAAAGAAAGTATATAGACTGTAAGTATATATGCATACATGTATACATACGTACAGATGCATGTGCACAAATATTCCCATCATATGATGCATTAAAAAGCAAGAGATTTTAATTTGTTCTCCTGATGGAACTGGTTAAAAATGTGTGTGAGTGTATCAGTTCCTATATTTCAGAAGAAAGCAGTGCAGAGACATTCAATCCGAAGTTCCTTGGTATTTTTAAGCTGAAATTAGATTCATTGCTTTGATTATTCCATTGTGGGTCTCAAGTTATATTTTAGTGTCCTTCACCCTTTTCTCCTTTATTATTTATAACCCACACTCTTTGAGCAATGACCAGGACTAATATGTAACCTTCTGTCCTTCTGCCTGATTCGTTCTCTTTTGAAACACAAAGATTGAAGCAAATATTCTCAGACTCTGTTAAAATATAGATAGGTAGCTGGATAGATATTTCTCTTCTATGTCTTATACTGAAATAAGAACTTAATGGAGGTTTTGCTTTTCTAATTCAGTCTCAGTGGACCTACTTCAAAGGAAAATTGTAAAGGACTAGGAAATACATATTTGGTATTCATTGTATTATAATGTATCTACTGCACATGCATCTACATAGGTACTCTATAGGCCTCCACCAAATTGCTTGTGTGGCCATCTTGATTGTTAGATTAATGCATCCACGTTTCATGGGGTTTTCCTCCCCTCAATGTTTTTTTGTTTCCCCTGCAATGTTAGCTGCACCTAAATAAATAAATTAAATAGTAATTCATTTGTGCTCACTCTGCATCACAAAGAAGTGGGGCATAAAACAGCATTAGCAGCGAATCCCCCGAGGACCAAAGAACCTCACAGGGGGCTGGTCCTCTGAATGGTCTCTGTCACTCCCTAGTAGCTAATGACTGAAACAGGATCCATTGCCACTGGGAGCTTTTAATTTCCTTACATTGTACAGATTGCCCTGATCCAATGCAATGTGACAGCTACCATTTTGGTACAGCTCATTAACAGCTTGTGCAAAAGCCAGCATGCACCGTGTCTTCTTGTCTGCTATATTGCCCCGATCTGTGCTCATGCAAGCTAGAATTCAGCTTTTGGAGAAGTCCTAAAATAAAATAGTTGCAGGCATAATAAATGCAGTGTCTTAGATACCTGGGGAAAACAGACAGTATATTTAAACTTACCTTGGGGCAGAACGATTCATGTCCATACTTCAGAATAGCTTGAGAAAACTCAAGGATTTATTTGCTTGGTGAAAGCCCAGCAATAATTTATTCGAGAGCAGGGAGCACATAACAAGGGAAGTTTCCCATGAAATTTAGGAAATATCAGGATTGCTAACAGGGATGAACAGAAAGGTGACAATTCAAGAAAGTAATTGGAAAATTAAGGGGAAGTTCTTGAATTCTTCAAGGCATGTGGAACAGCAGAACAGTTATATCTGTCAAGCACAGGCAACAAAACTAGAATAACTTTAGTTGTGTTAGGTTGGGTTTGTGTATGTGTACTTTTGTAAGCACTTCTAAATTGTAGCCAGCTGTGGTATCTTCAAAATCAGTGGAAAAGTTTGCTTTAATTTGTACAGGAGTATATATTTTTCCAGCATGGGTTAGCAGTCTTGAAAGCAACTTTTAAATTTTTATTTAATTTTTTAAAAATAATTTTTATTAGAAAAACAAATCCACTGAAAAAGAAAGAAAAGCTTGGATTTTCCATTTCCAGATGGAGCATTTGTGTTGAATAGGAGAATAGTAGAATAGGTTCAGAGCATACTGGTGTTTCTCATCACTCAAACCTTTGAGAGGGGCAAAAACTAGAACTGTCCAAGAGTGGTCTAGTAATTCTAACATAGTTGATGAACCTGGGAGGGTGTCCCAAATTGGAAGCAATGTTGATGTCTGTGTTGTGATGAGTTTGTGGGAACATATCTGTGATGCTTCCATCTCTTCCATCTCTTCCATCTTGGATCTGAGCATATCAGGGTAGGTTCAAAGACTAACAAAAGTATACCATTACAGTAGACTCAGAGGGCATCTCTGAGTAATTTGTAAGGGTGGTTTTTATCCACCCTTCTTCAGCTCAGTGAAACTGAAACTATTCAACACCTTCAGTGTTTATAAAGAAGAAGATTTCTTGAAACTGAGAGGATAAAATATTCTGTGGGTATTTGCTGAAGGCAGAATGAAAAGTTTGGAAAGTCCAATGGAAAACAGGTTACCCTTCAGAATAAAGTCCTGATTATGAAAGATGCAAAACCTGAGAGATGGAGTGTTAAGTGTGCTTTTCTCAGTAAAGACAGCCAAGTTGCAAGTAGTTGTCATTTAGTTGTCATTTCCCTAGTTTGGCTTCTGACTGTTTGTGAGACTGATTGGAGTGCAATTGCCATGGGAAGTTTTTATTAGTGCATGAAGGAAATAGCACCAGATATGGGTAATATAATGAGAAAAACTGTGATACATTTATGTTTAGAGCTTGCAGTCTAAGTGCATGAGTTAATGAAAAGCTGTAGGATGTGACACAATTATTCTAAGATGCAAGCTTCTATTTTGATGAACTTTTTCAATTATTTTTTCCTCTTTTTAATGTGGAAGTTGAGTGCAAATCCTGGGCCTGCAAAGTAGATGAGTTGAAACAATGTCACTGACAGCTTAGCAGCATAGAGCTGGGTGACTTGTAGTGACAAGAAGTAGTGAAGCTCTTTAATATCCTAAAGGACTTGTAGCTGGCAGAGACAAACCCAGAATCTTGTGGGTTTAGGGCAGTACAGAACGGGATCACTGAGGAAGTATTGAAGTGTGCGGGGGTTCTCCAATTCGCATAGCAAATACATGGTTTAGTGTTCAGTAAAAAGAGCCAATATATTGTCAGTATACCAATGTATTTTAGAAGAAAACTATATTTGGAAACATGTAAAACATTGTGCAAAACACCTTGTTTCTGTTTGCAGTGCTCCTTTGACACCTCTTGTTCCTCACTCATTTTTCTGTCATTGTGAAACATGTCAGCATGTAAAAAGAGTACACATATATGCATTTAATAAATAACAGAAGCATTGTTTATAAAACAAAAGTGGATATAGGTCCATGACAATATGCTTAGGGAAACAGATAAGATTATATATAATTATAAATATGATCACTTGGTGAAAAGATAATTGACTATATATAAACCAAACTATCCATAACAGTGTGTTTTAAAAATAATTTTGCATCAAATGTATATATAATTTCTTTAAATGTGTGTCAGAAATACGCTGTGTTGAGATGGGATAATAATAAGCAACTATTGATGCATTCAATGGACAGAAGATATGGTGTATCCTCATTAACCCAAACACTTTGAAAGGCTGTATCTTAGTAAAAGTATGTGTTTCTAAAGGGAGCAAGCTGCTAGTGTGAGTACATAGACTTGGATTAAGCCTTGCCACAAAGAATTAGTGTTTTCACCTTGTAAAAATGTCACACTAAACATAATGATCTCTCTGAAAACAGCAATGGGTGGAGCAGGAGAACGGCTCAGCATTAGCTGAGGCAGCTATCTTACACAGCTCCAGAGTAGCCAGCGTCTTCTCTAGATAACAGCTGGACACCAATGGCTTATCGGGACTCCCTGCTTTGAGAAAGTGTCCTTATTGCAGTCACTGACCTCTTGCCAGGGAGCTGCTGCCTCCTAATAGCAAGTTGCCTAAGGGCTTGCCTGAGTGTGGGATTGTGCATGTCCCACTTCTAGCACAGCTTTGAAAAGCCTCTGTAGCTGAACTAGTGCAAAGGGCCAAATTAACCCTTTGGGTGGGGCTTATTCAGCATTATTTGGCCATATTCACCCATCAGCAAAGGAGAAAAATCTGAACTAAGTTTAAGTAAGCCGGTTAAGCCAGTTATGATTAAAGAAGTTAGAATTACATAATGCATGCAGAGTGCATTTGTATGCATTTTAAAATGCAGTTGGTATCACATATACCCCCCACCCATCACATGTTGCTTCAATCAGGCACATCTCTAGTAGTAGGAGAAGCACACTAGCACTGTATTTTGTGATATACCTCTAATCATCATTTTCCACTATTTGGTTGGAAAAACTCAGTTTTACACAGCTGCATGGTGTTTATACAGTACGTTGTGCTCAAGGGTAAGGCAGGAAAGCGCTCAGCCATGTGTCTTGCATCTCTGATTGAATGCAGAGCCAGCCTGAGTACTTAAGCTCTAAACATCACGTTACGCTGTCTGTGACCCTCAGAAAAAATCTACGAATCAGATGTCTCAAAATTGATTAAAATTATGGATTAATATTATTTCATGAAGCTAAGAAAATTTTGTTTTTACCTCCGACTGCTCTGTAAAGTGGAAAAATTAAGTGACTGCTAAGGACCTACCAAAAATCCTGTCCTGTGGCCTTTTTTGCACATTGTTCCCCCAAAGTGCAATGGCAGTTTTTCAAATGGAAAGGTTATATGTGCGAGTTAAATTGCAGGGTCAGATGCTGCTCTTGGATGTGCATGAAGAATCCAGTTGATGATGATAGATGAATCAGGCCTTAGATGGTGAAATTGGGGTATTTTGCTCCTTAAGTTGAGCTAGAAAATGTGTGGCCACGTTCTCAGAAATACATAGTAACTGTGTTCCCTTAAAAAATATTCAGAAATAACTGTATTGGTTCTCATGAGCAGGATGTTTACAGCTGAATCACTTTGGGAACATCAGATCCCAAAATCATGAATATAAAAATCATAGGGTTTTGAGTTTTTTAGACGGTATTTTCCTGCTTCTTGGGTTTTGAGGCTTCATGGTCCTTGTATTCATGTTTCTATTCTTGAAAACCATGAAAAGATGAGATTTTTTTTTTTGGTGTGGATGAAGGATGGGGAAAAGAGAAACCCAATCGGTATTCACTTGACTCCTACAACAAGACCTTTAGAAAAGCATTAAATACCTAAAGTCTCAGTCAAGCAAAGTGACTGTCAAGGCTACATGTGGTCACTAAGCACTAAACAGAGGACCTTGTAAAAAATTATCAGACATGTTGGTTCCTATTTTGTTATTGGGGCTATAACTTCTAGGATTAATAAAGAAACAGACTTTGTGAGTCCTCAAAAAGTGTAAGACTTGTGATGAAATGTGTATCCTGGGATGGGACATAGTCATGTATTTCCATTTAGAGTTGAGTTCTTTGCTGGCCTGTCTCAGGAGACAACCAATACAGATACAAGGTAAGCTTTGGGGAGTTATTTAGCTTGGCACCAGGAACTGCAGGAGGATGGCTGTGGTGAGCCTGTGGAGTGAATGTGCTTCTGTTGGGCTGAACTTCCAGAAAATAGTGTGTGGTGACAATTCTTAACCCTGCAAAGAAAGGAGGTGTTGCTGCATGGAGTCATCCCACTTGGTTTCCTTTTACAAATAGCACAGTGGAACTGGGATAGAAAACCTTTTTGACAAAGAGGAAATGAAACAGAAAACCTTTTGACTCCGAATAAAAGGATAGTTTCTTTATTAGGGTGCAGGTTTGAGCTCCTTTTATTTGTCTGTTTTTCAGAGAGTGAACTTTGTTGGTTTTACAAGTCTAAATTATCTCAGATGGTGTCTCCCCACCCCACATTTGAAGGACTTGGGTGTAGGCAAAGGAGTGAGTACATCTGGGAGCAGGTTATTCCAGCTGCAAGAAAGAGGAAATGGTATTTAAAAAACCCATTTAATTAAATGACAACACTTGGGATTTCATTTAATTCACATTACAGGAGGAATTTAGACTTCCACTGCTACCACCTGCTGCCAGGCTGAGCTGCGAGCGTTGTTCCTGCGTCTCACCGATGCAGGTGAACTTACTGCCGAACCACTTTCACAGTCCAGAAAGCATGACATTCCTTGTTACCAGTGGGAGGAAAGGCTAATTGAGAAGTGTGTATAAAAGCTGTAATGAGTAGCATTTACATGTATTGATTAGAAGTAGGGCCACAGTCTCTCATTTATCACCACCAGCAGCTGTGAAATTTTCCCCACGTCGATTGGCACGGCTCATATTCCCGCTCCTCTGGTTCTTTATTGCTTTTTTCTTCCCCCCACCCGCCCTGAACCAGAGTGCTGATCCACCAGCTGGAATGGGCTGGTAATTACTCCGGCTTCTCCACCAGCTGCCACAATTGCCAAACCGCTGGAGTGAAAAATTCCATCCTGCATTTCCGATTTTTTACATTACCACTGCATAATCATATTTGACGAATAATTAACCCGGGTTAATACTTCAGGGAGCCATTTGCAAGTAAATTGATAAGTTGAATGCTGTAAAGGCGCACAAGGGCTAAAGGCTTTAGGAAGCTGCTCAAAACAGCCCACTGACTGTGCTATTTTAATACGCACACACCTCTTGACCATCTTAATTAAGAGTGGACAGTAGGCACTGTCCTCCAGCCTCCTTAAACACAGTGTGGATCAGGAGGAGGGAGAGCATGGGAAACACACTCAAATTAAACTCTCCACTGTATCTCTCTCATGGCAGTGGTGCAATGGATGGGAATAAGTGCACTTTTCCTCCCTTTTAGATTTAGAAAGAGACACTGTTAGATCAGAAACTTGTTAAACAGGGTTGAAATCAATGAAAAATTTCCCTGCCAACTCATTGGAGGGTAAGGTTGGAGAGCTGTTTCCCCTGCCTTTAACAATAGCATGCAGGTCAGTGAGAGAGCAGAGTCCTTTTGGAATCCTATGTATTTGTATTTTTTTTTTTCAATTAAGGCAGCTGTGTTTTAAATGCATGCCTTTTCTTTGGGATTGATCCTGGATTTCTGACATAAGTGAATTCTGTGGTTTATAAATCTACTCTTTCTTCAGCTTCCATTTTTAGAGTGTTTGGCATAATCTTATTTGGAGCAGGATTGCAGCAAATAATAGGTGATTGGAAAAAATATTTTTGGCTTGTTCTGCACTTCTAAAAAGTAAAAAAAGCCCAGAGAACCAATGCATTTCTGTTGTGTTGATTTTTCTGGCACAGTTACTGTTATCCAGGCAAGTATTTCTTCCTCAAGGTGGCCAGTAAATGCCATATATAAATGTTCTGTAGCATAGTTTTGACACTACTTAGAGTTAAATGAGAGTCACATTATTGCAGATCTTAACCAGGGTTTGCTTTCTTTTTTTTTTTTTTTTTGCTATGTAGCAACATTACTTAGATTCAGAAAAAAAATCATAAGGAATATTACAATGTGTTTATATTTCTGGGGAGATATAACAGAAAAAAGTGACTAAATTATGTGAAAAAAATTTTAAAAATGATCACTTAGTGTTTTCATATAAACTCTGTGATTTGTTATCTCCCCAAGACTTCCAGCCTAACTCCTGGTCTTTGGGAACATCTGTTTTGACAGTCTTGGTGGCAGCCCTAAGATGTGCCATGCACGTGCGAAGTTGTAAATCAAGAGAACAATTATTGGATTTGTATATCACGCACTTGCCAGCATTGCCTAAGCAGAATACCATCAAGACACCATTAGCAGTGGACTTACAGAGCAGCCCCCAGCCCGGCCCCCTGCCTGGCTGAAATCCCTGTGCAAAGCCCTGTGAGCTCCTCATGGAGCCTCAGCACGTCCCATCACCCATGTACCAGGAATACTTCTGAAGATGGTGAATGGGCATGTGGAAGTTACAAAAGCCATTTAAGTTATTTTTTCTCTACTTGAGAAAAGAAAAATAGTTAAATAAAAACATAGGTATTAGGGTTTAAGAGTTCAAAGCAGTTTTGTTAATCACTAAGATGACTTAGGAGAGAGATGCAGATGGGATTATTTAAAATTAAGCATTGTCACTATGTTCCTATGAAGAGCAAGGCTTTCTCTTACACAGCTCGCTCTTACAAGTGTGCTGATCATGGGAGCAGGTTTGGGTAGGTTGCCATGAAAGCTGGGTACCTAAAGGCAACATCATTTTTTCTTGCAAGGAGCAATATTTCTTTAAGAAGCATAAACCTTAATCATGTGGAATATTATTTCTCTATTACATCATTTGCTTTAAATAATAGGGGTTTATCAAAATAACTTAAGAATTGTCTTACCTTATATATAGTGGTTTACCCTATTGCTAGTGAGAACCCAAGGATTTCTGAGTTATTTGTCATTTGAAATCTCTGTAGTTTCAGAGAATTTCAAGAGGACGAATAACACTTCAAAATATGAAGGTTTTATGATTTTTAGTGATTTTATTATTTTTTGCAAATAAACTTAGTTTAGTAAGTATTTTATAAATAACATTCACTGTCAGGATAAAGGATAGCCAATCCCGAATTTCTTCTTTAAACTACAGTCTGACAGCTGGATCTGTTGTGGTGGATATATGAATGCTGTATAAATCCCTACTAGAAATTTGGTGCAGAGGGTTTTCATTGCAAGCATGATACACTGAAGACCACTGTTGTTAGATCCTTGCTGTTCAAAACTCTCATGCGCGATGTGCATTTGCCTTACCAAATGTTTCTAGAAAGTGAGGCAGGCATTTCAGGGTGTGGCCCAGTCATAGTAAATATGAAAGGAATTAGTCTTTTCGGTTTTGTTTTCTTTCACTATGCAGCTTTCCACGTCTGCCTTATCATTTTCGTGTGGACAAATTTTCATCTGTCTTACTGTCTACTCAGCTGTTTCTGTAAACAGCCTCTTTCAAACCTAAATAGAATTGCATGGCATGGC
Source organism: Struthidea cinerea (assembly GCA_013397865.1). Classification (NCBI taxonomy): domain Eukaryota; kingdom Metazoa; phylum Chordata; class Aves; order Passeriformes; family Corcoracidae; genus Struthidea; species Struthidea cinerea. The sequence continues at coordinate 273,856 of VZTI01001828.1, read as the reverse complement.
CTGGCAATTCGGAAAATAAATAAAGAATAACACTTATATGACTATCCTGCTGTATTCCCCCAGCATTTAAGTGGTCAGAGCTCCTGTGCATGCCGTACTGAAAGTCAGCGCTGGGCATTTGTCACCGTGTGTGGTAATGCAGGGGAAAGCAGTTCCTTTCAGAGCTCAACTGTAGCACTAAGTGAAATCAATGGCCAAACAATCTAACACAATTGGTCACATATTGATAGAATTAAACACTGCTGTTAACGTGACTTGTCATTGATCTGACAAAAACAGAGTCCAGGGTAAAAGTCGCCTGAAGCCTTTCGAGTGTGTTTACATAGCAAAGGTTGGGAAATTTTTCGCTCCATCTGCTTCTAACATTTTTTTTTTTTATTTTTGCTCACAATACTCCTCACTCTAGAAAACACTTGCAGAACTTTAACCTCTTCCTTGTCGGAAACCTGACACATAGACACACACAGAGCCCCACCCACCGAGCAAATTCTCTCTTGGATCAGACTACTGATCTTTTTCCAATCCGTACACAGGGGAATGTTTACAAAAGTTACTCCAGGAACTGAGAAGCTTCCGCAGGTCGGGACGTGGTCGTCGTGATCAGCTGCAGGCAGTGTTGCCAGCAGGCAGACACAAAGGGTGGAATACAGAACGTTACTGCTTTTAAAACAGGGTATGTATCTGGAAAGCAGAATTAGGCCCATGTCTTCTGGTGCACAACATATCTCGATTGTGCAGCGTATAGCCTATATTCAGGTAGTGGTTCAGAGGGTAAAAATACCAATAAAGACAGCAATTAAGAGGTTCTTTGCTAAAATCACTTGAAAATAGTCTGCATTTCAGGAATCAGTTTTTTTGAGCTCAAGCTTTGCATCTGTAGTTTAGCTGTTGACCTTTTCTTGGTCAGAAACCAAAAGATTTTGCATGATGTAGCTGGAATATTCAGCTAGCTGGAATAATTGCCATACATGCTGGAAACAAATTTCTAATGAGCACCTGAAAGATCTGAGCAAATTGCTCCAGAGTATTTGCAGGGGAAACATGTTCTTATAATGCTCCTGAGTTCTCCAATCTGACCTACAGTCATGCTTTGCTTTTAGGCTGATTGCAAACCTGATTATGTTTTCTAAAGCACCTTAAGAGGAAGGAGCCTGGGTTTGTAAAAAGCATGTCTTAATGGTAACGCCTAGTCACAACATGTCAGCCCTGCGTTTCTGCACCATTCGCCGTGTCAGGATAGGCATTCTCACCTGCCCCACTCTCACAATCACTTCTCTCCTCCTCTCCTACAACTCCTTGCCTCTTAGACATCTATTTTGTTTGCTGTAATCTTTGTGCTGTGCTAGAGGTTATAGATACTTGACACTTTGATAGTGGGTATTGCTTCTTTGTTTATCTGCCGGCTGCTGAGCCCATGCATTGCCGGCAATGGTGTTGGCAGGCTGTGCTCCTGCGCACGCCGTCATGGTGTGCAGTGTTCCTGGACGGCCCAAGCACCCCAGGGTGACCAGCAGCAAAAGGCTGCCTCACACCTCGATTCTGGGGGAGAGAAAGGAGTAGCTGTGTTTGCGGGGCTTTTGTTCACTTTTTTTCCTGATGTTACAATTGTATAATAAAAGCTTTCCAACCGAGCTCGGTGCAGATATTGCTGGTGGATTGTTGTTGCCTGTGGCAGCCGTGATGGCAAGATTTGCTGTGCTGTATGCAGCCTAGGGACTCTGAGGCAGGTTATCACACCTCCACGGCTCCTTCCTTTAATTCACAAGCCTTGCAAAGATGTAGTGAGTGAGGGAGGGAGGGAGGGAGGGAGGGAGAAAAAACTTAAATGTACACAGTAACATAGTCACAGTAGGGAGAGAGTCAGAAAAGACTTAGGCTGCTTACTTGCACTTCTTGCAGCATTACAGAAGCAGATGGGTTTCTTCTGAGTGGAATATTATATTTTCCAAGATTATTAGCAGAAAGACATTCCCCCATCAGAAAAGGAGCAAAGATACCTGCGCACAGGATTTGCGTTCTCGCAGTCTGAAGCTCTGTGGAACACGGTGGTGGTGCTATCTGACCTTCTGCACATCCTAATCATGAAGTACTAGTGCATCAGTAGTATACAATCTGAACTGGAAATGCGAAATGCTTAGAAAATATTACCCTATACTGAAGTCGAAAGCTAATTGCCCATCATGACAATTCCTGTTAGACTCAAACATTTGAAGTCCCAGTGTGAACACCAGAAGCTCATTCCAGGGGTTAAAGAACCCTGCTGATAGATGGGATGTCAGGAGAGAGACATAATTGCACTACAGAAGTGGTAACCTGTACGTCTTGGGAAAAGAATAGGACACAGCTCCTGTATCTTGAAAGAAATAGCTGTGGCTAGATCTTTGAACTCCATCAGGAAAGATCACACTACCAAGCAGGCAGCAATGTGATGTGGCCTCCCTTCATACAAATGCTGTCTTCATCCTTCTCTCTCACCCCTTCCCTTTTCTTAAAGTGATCTAAAAGACCTACAACTTGGTGATAGTTTCATGAAATGCCCTGATGAAGGATGTAAAGAGTGTGTCAATGTCAAACATCATACTGCAGTATGATGGCAACATAAAGATAGTGCACACACAAAGGCTTTCTTCCTCTCATCTTTCTAGGCAGTGGTTTGAATAACTTTTATGGAAGTTCTTCAGCAATTGTGCATGGTTGGTTTGGATGCTTATAGGACCTTCAAAATCTGTTGAAACAAGAAAAAATCATGTGAAATGAATTTCTGTCATTTCAGACTGGATCCACATCTGAATAGTGCCTGTAGTTTTAGAGAGACTGCGTTTACTTGAAGTAGGGAATTTGAGGTATTTTTATCATAGAGTTGAATTTTTTTTTTCTGTGAGAAGCCTTACCTCTAATGTGATTTTTAACCAAAAGAAATTTAAAACTATTTAAGGTGAGTAGACTACATGTATTTATCTCAGTATAATTTTCATACTGCCTTATTAGAAAAAACTCAGAAATTATTATGTTACTTCATCATTCATTGCAAATAAAATAGATAAAAAAATATGAAGCTCTTCATGTTTACTTGACACTCCTTTGTATTTAGAAGATAAAGTTTAAGCACTTCAGTTACCTTTTGTCTTCTAAATTCCAAAGGACCAGAGATTTTTGTTGAAATTCCCAAATCTAGTCCTTAGAACTGCAAGTCTATATTTGCCGTGCTTCACTTCGAAATTTTTAATCATCAGCAAATAGAAATTCTCTCTAACAGCTGCTCAAAATTTGTGTCAATTAACTTTTTTTTAGGCTTCATAGGACACAGAAACAATGGCAAACTATACCCTGAATGTGTTCCTATTCACTAGAACATGGTACTTAATTTTAAATGAGGAGCTAGTTATTTAACTACATGTAACCTTTACATTAAGATTAGTTCATCACTTTCATTACTGTTTAACACTCTAACAGAGCATCAAAACTAAATATCCTCGATAGACTTGCAGTGATGTTTTGTGGTCACTGGAGACATTTTAAACAGTGCAGCCAGCTGAGTGAGGTTTCTGTGCTGTCTTTATCTCTTTGTGTCCATGAAGTGTTCAGTTCTTATTACAGCTTACTTATGCAACCTACGACCGAATTTTTTCCCCTTTACTTAGACAATTGGCTGATCAAGGACAGCTCTTTAAATGGGGTTCAGATATCTGTAATAAGTTATCAAAAACCTGTGAAGCCAGTTTCATTATAAATTAAGACAATACCCATGCGGATCCCAGCATGCAATTGGAATTCATGGGAGCCTAGCCTGACATGTCTCAGGGAAAAGTCTTAATCCTTCAAGTGAAAGTCTGAGGAACTTGGCATGACAGACTGTATAAGATAAAAATATGATGATCTGCCAAGGCTAGTTTAGAAATTTTGTGCTTAATTGCATCAGCTGTATTTCTCACTCATATTGTACTTTGTCCAGTGGATCTTTAAATATACTGATATGGTAAAATATAGATGGGCCAACTGGACTGGTGAACTTTCAATTATCCATGTGCCACAGTGTTTGTGCAGTGAATACCATGACTTCTTGGTTTGATAAATATTTCTGTGTGTCCATAACCTTACTGATGTGAGTGATTTCACTGGTGGGAGGAGAACTCCCCTGCCCTGGTTCATGGAAGTGCAGGGACAGAGTGGGTAGGGAAGTGAGGTTTTCCTGGCACTTGCATCATGTAAGGTGTGAACAATCCCTAGTTGGGCCTGGTGCCTCTTTACCACTGTACAATGCCTCCATCCACTGTATTAGTTCCAGGATGAAAGAGAGTACATGCAAATGTACCTGCAGAATCAGAACTGGTGGCTACTCCGCATTTGTTTTGCTGTAGTTGTTTTTTTTGATTGTCAGGTGTATTTGGATCAAGCTGAACTGAACAAGGCTTAGAGGGATCCATAAAATCTTCTGGAAAAATAATAAAACCACTTAAAATATCTTTTCACTACATAAAATTATAATGACATTGTAGAGTTTTCAGTGGAGACTTTCTAGTGTAGAAAATGTGCTGCTTTGGGAAGCCAAGACTTAGCCTTTTAGAATAACATTCTGTAATTTTTTATATAAGAGTGTGGTGAAAGGCTTTCACTTTAAGCCTACCATTAAATCAAGATACTCATTTCTATATCCTGAACTAACTTAACTCTTGATAGAAGCTTCATGTTTTTGCTGAGTGATAAAAGAGAACATGTTGCTGGAGCAGAGAGACTGGAATCAAATAATTACCCATTGAGTCAGTCAGCTAATCAGGGGATTAAAAAAAATCCATGTGAGATGCATTAATGAAATATTTGTGTGTGACACAGCAAGGTCTGAATGACAGATGCCTGTCATGTCTTGCAATATCATATGGATAAAGTATCCACCTAGATTTTGTAGTTCTATAGTATTTGTAATGCAGTGTTTTCTAAAAAACCCATGAAGGATTGCATATTTTTTATGGTGTATTTATAAGCATTGGAAAGCTGGTCAGAAAAGTGAAGAAAATATGTATCATGATGACTTCAATAAGTCCAAGGAAAGCACAATGAAAGCAAACTTAGGGGAATGTCTGTTGGCAGATGATATGTTGTGTATTTCATGGTCTATCCATGGGACATGTATGACTTCATATAGGAGTGGCAGCAGCTCTGCCTGCACATGCAGCATTAAAGAGAGAATTCATGTCCTGAATAAAGATATTTTGGTGTACGTCCAGGAGTTAGTCTGCGCAGAGATTAATATTAGTGGTATTCTTTCCTTTTTATTGAAATCTCTTTGGAGGGAAAGGCAAACTTCAGCATCAGATTATGAATTTTGCTAACATACAGAGGAACTGTTGGCCACGTTCCAAACAGGTAACCACAGTATGCCATTCCTCCAGAAAGATGTTCAGAACCCCACACAATACAGTGTTCTCTGGCTGTGAACCTGCAAGGCACTTATGTCTGGTTTTAAGAGCAGGGATGATGCACTGGATCAGTCCTAGAGGCCACATGATCAGACATCCCTGCAGTGACCCTGTGCTGCCCTCTCTGCAGAGCTTGGGATGCAGTGGACAAAGAATTAGGTTTCCTTCTGCTGAAGATGTGGGAAAGATCCCTTTCTTGATTTATATCAACATTTCGCAGGACTAGATAACTGATGATGAAAAAAATTCCATTATGTAAAAATAATATTTCTCTAAAATAGTGATGTATCTACTCAATTTTTTAATGCATTGTATAAAATCAATAGTTTTTGAAGAACTAGCATGTAGGTGTTTGACAGTATTAACAGTGTTGAAAACTTACATATTTCTCAATTTCTTGCATCTTCTGAGTAAAACCAATACCAGTTAATTTTCACAATTAAATGCTAAGTTTTGATTTCTTGGGTGGCTTTTTTTGAAATAGAAGCAATATGGAACAAGGGGACTGGTTCATCCTGGTCCATCCTGGTCCTGTTTTGTCTACATGTGAACCACATCTAGCCTCATGTGAGACCGAGCAAGCAGCTGAAAATTGGGCCTGAATTTCTGAGTTCTGCAGTATGTGCCTTGTGCACTGACACTGTGTTCAAGATGCTGGACCATAGATAGATCAAGTCTGTATGTGCTGGCACTAGGCTCTGGAAGGGCTGAAGGCTACTGAGGCTGACCCAGATGTGAATCCGACTTCACTAAAACACCAAATGTTTGTGCCTGGCTTTCTTCCAGTTGTGGAAAAGCAATGGAGCTGTTTCACTGGAAGAAGATGGAGAGGAACATGTGTCTTAGAGAGCACAAGGGTGCGATGTTGTGGGGTGTTATCTTGGGAGAGACTCAGTTTTGTGTCCTGAATCAGATCTTCGTGCCCCCAGACTCGATCAAGTGTGGAAAGTAGTGGGGGAGGGTCTGTTCTTAGGAAGCCTGGTCCACTTCTTTCCCCCTCCAGTTCTGGTTGCAGTCTGAAATTGTATTCCTGATGTTAGAAATGAGTATTCTGCTATAAACTGAGTGTACTCTTCCTCTTCTGAAAATGGAGTTTTGGTGGAATTCAATTAACTGGTTTTAGCTATTTTGACATTTTCCAATAAAAATAAAATAGCATAGAATCAGAAATTTTCTACCTGGGTCTACAGGTCAAATTATTCCCATCTTGAGACATAGGCTTTTCAGCAGTGCCTATTGCCAAGCAGGGAAAATTAAATAAGCAAAATTCTGGTGTCATAAAAAAATAAATAATTTTGGAAATTTAATTTAATTTCATTTATGCAGTATTGGGAATTAAATAACATAGGATGTTGACTTTTTTTCCTAATAGAAAAAATAGTCCACTCCTTTTGGTCAAATTCAGGAATGTTGACTGTTGTATTATCTCTTCGAAATTCCTTGTTTTGTTCAAAGGATTTCATGGCATTAGGTGCTGTATAAATACAGGACAAAAGGATGGAGCTATACCCAGAAATTACAGAATTTTTGGGAAATAGGGAAAATATAAGGAGGCTAAGAATATTAAATTAAATAGTGGAAATAAAAGGTAAAGAATCTTGGGCACTGTTTCTAGTAGGCCTTAATTAATTCCAAGATGTGCCAAAATGTTCCCGGTTTTCATAAACTACAATATAACTCAGCATCTGGTGGGATGGAGCCCTATAATGCTGAAGCAACCCTGATATGGATGAGAGGAAGTTGTTGAAGCCTTTTCTTCATTTTCGTTATTCTTACAGAAATGAAAAGAGCAGAGTAGAGTATACAACAGCAGAAAATATAGCATGTGTTTTGCGTACATAGAAAAACAAACATAAAAGAAATAGCAAGGCATTGATACTTGATAGTATCAATTGATACTATTGAAACATGAGAAATATTGCATCAATATTTTAGTCATACATCAGCTTATGAGTACTGTATTGATCTGTTTTTCTTCTAACATCAAGATAAGATTAGTGTTACATGCATGAAGCTTCCTTAGCTATTGGATGCAGGGATTAGTGGTTGGAGCATAGAGACTGGTAGTCAAGAAATCCCAATTCAAGAGCTGGACAAAGCACTCCTGACTTTATTTTTCCTGATTTCCCTACCTGATTCTGTAACCAGAGAGATACTTTGTACTTTGCCTGTATTACAGATCTGGTATCATGTACCTACTGAACACTTTGAGTGATTTTAAAATTTTATACATGCAGAAAATCTGCTGTCCCTATTATTCTGGTCCATGTGTATCCCTTTCAGACTGTTGCATTTCTTTGCGTTGTAGCAGTTGTACCATTGGGGCAGCTGGAGGCCAAAGCTGAGCGTTGTGTCAGGCACTGCACAAGCGTGTCCCAGGCGACAGTGCCGGTGGTGTCTGCTCTGCAGATCAGGCCTAGGTGCCACTGCTTGCAGGTTGCGCCCTTCGCATCCCCCGACTCCTTTTGCCTCCTCCTGACAGAGGCAGCTTTGTGTCCTCTGCCTCTCTGCCACGTAATGTGCCCTCTCATTCAGAGCTTGCTGTGTGTCTCTGCATCTCAGAGATCTGAGAGAGACTGCTGGTGATATATTTTATTGAAGACAATAGTGGAAATAATAATAAAAGGTATTAGTTCCTTAGGAGAATGGAGTTTCCCAAGTATCAAGTCCTGATCCAAGTTTCCTCCCTCCTTCCTTGTGTTTTTTGTAGGAGAGAGAGTAAATAGGAAAAACAAGTCTTGTAGCTGCACATCATGACAATGGATAATAGTAAGAAGTTTTAGTGGCCTTTCCTGCCTTAGTGCTGCCACTCTCTCTGACAATTTGGGCGTGCTGACTAAGAAGGATAGAAAGGAGAACTGAGCCTGTACAAAGGAAATACCAGGTGTACCATACTTTAAGAAATTTAGATTAGACCCTTCTGGAGGAAAATGTTTTTATGAACCAGCTTTGCTTTACAGCTCTAAAAAGCTGTAGTTTTCCTTGTCATGTCTGGACTACATTAGTGTCAAGAAAGTGCTTCTCAAGTAAAGTATGCTTTTGAGTTTATAAGATGTGGGATTTGGTACAGTTCCGAGTGATGTCTGTTAGAGCTTCTCTACCTGACCTTATTGGAAATTAGTTCAAGCATGGTAGTAATGGGAAGGACCTGTTTGGTTTTGTATTCTGACTTAAAATCTTCTGCCAGTATTACCTGCTTTCCCTGCTAATTACCATTTTTAGGTACAAATCCATCACTAAAGACCCAGGTCTGTGCTAGCATGGGGCTTGACCAAGTTGATAGAAAGTTACGTTATTGCAAGCCAAAGACGTAGCCATAGAACTCTTACATGTTTTATGAGCTCCTGAAGTCTGGTAGTCTCAGGTTTGCCTTCTAACTTCGAGTCTACTTTTTCTGTTTGGGGGTGAGGAGGAAGTGAGAGAGAAAGAAATATGAAGAAATCAGACAGGTAAACAGGGATTTGCACAGGGATTTTTAACACACCACTGCTTTTATTTAAAGCATGCTGTTGGTTCTATTTAGCAACTCTGCTGCCAAGCTCCAAACCCAATCTAGTTCAAGCTTCCCTTGGGAGTTGCATTTACTGAATCTGTGGTGAGTCAGAAAGAATTACTGCCTGCCTCATTGTGCTCCTGGGAAAAGAGGAGCTGAAGAGAAGCAGCTCTTTTGCCTTTTTGTATTGGGTTCTGATTTGATTTGCTCCCATCAGCCAAGCAGATACTCTTTTGGGGGTGACTTTACTTCTGTGGCTGCCTCCATGACAAGCTGGCATTCCTCAACAGGAGCCAATTGCCTGTTTGTTTCATAGCAAATAGGTCAAAGAGTTTCCTTTCCTGGCTCAGGTTTGTGTACTTTCAGTCTGCAGCTGAATATACAATTCATCATGCCCCTTAACCAGGGCTACCTGTCTGCTTGCTGGCTCCTTCTCCAAGCTCTGTGAGTCCATACTTGCTAGCAGGGTGTATGGAATATGTGCAGAAAACACTGCAGATGCTCTCCTGAAATCTGCATGTGGTTCTAAATGCTAATTTTTCAATGACTAAGGGGAATGCAGTGCTATTTGATAAGAATTTCTTTTTTTTTCCACAGGCTTTCCATGCAATGGCAAAATCAACCCACATGCATTTCACCTCTTTATGTTAGTGATAGATGTGATTGTCGTTATCCTAAATATTCTTTCTCTGCATCTCATCCATCCAGAACATGTATATTGAAAATGCATTGATTTGTGGTAAAAATCTGAAAATCTTTTCTCACCCCAGATACAGATCTATTTTAGCATTAGATTTTAAAAGATGAGGTGGAAAATGATGGATACACCAAAATAAAAGGATAGAGAGTTGCTACTCAGGCCTATTCTTTATTTATCAGATGGTAGAAAAAATCATTCAAGTAATATAACTGCAACTCCATCATCAATTTATTTCTTGAATATGTTTTGATCCTGCAAATGTTTCATGTTCTTGAGGTGACTGATGTAAATGAGTGCAAAAAGAATGTAAATAGGTATTTGAAACAAACTATTGATGTAGTTTGAGTGCTTCAACTTACCTTTACTTACTGGTATATATAACTACTGCAAATTTCAGATGCAAAATTTTGCTTAAAGATCAGACAGTGGAGGGGACTGACTTTCAGAGGAATTTCTTTTGTAATTCTTTATCATTCAGAATGATACTGAAGAATAAACTAATACTAAGAGAAGAAGCAGGGAAATTGTATTTTTACTTTTGTAGGCATCAGCCTGCTTGTATTTATGTGAGGTGATCTGAGGATAGTTCTACTCAAAAAGAAGAGGAGGGGGTCAATATGTGTGCATACACACATATGTAGTACAATAAGTTATTTTAAAAAAATATTGAATAATAAGAAATTTATTGAATAAAACTTGTTAAAAGCATCCAACCTACTTCCAAAAGCATCCAACCTACTTCCAATGGTTTGTGCTATATGCAGAAAGACAGTATTGAGCAACAAAATAAATTGTATTCCTTTTGCATTAAGATTGCATTAATGTGTTGTTTTTTTCTGATATTTTGATTGTCACATCCATTTTGGTTTGGTTCTTTCTCTGATTGTTTTGAATGGGCTTTCAGCTGGTGCAAATGTGCAGTGCTTCCCCGCTGTTCATGTTTTAGCTGGGTATGGACCTGTTGAGGAGAAAGTGTAGTTAAATTTGGTTCACTGCATTTTCCCCTTATCTTTCCATTCTGATTCTTTTTTAGCATGCTAGTGTTTTAAAGGTGGCAGGTAAATCTTTTTGTTATGAACCAGTACTTCACATAGAGCCAAATGGTCCTTGTCCAGCAATCGTCTTTCAAACCAATGGGAGTCTTTCCGTTCGCCATGCCAAGCTCTTCTGTCATTGGGGGGTTTATGTGTTTCAAGTGCTTTGCCAGTCTGAGGCTTAAGCAAAGTAGCACACCAAGGGCAAGACATTGTGCCATCTCATGCCCTCTGCAGCCACTCTTGTCAAGACTGTTTCCTCTTGTTCTTCCCGAAACAATCATGCTGTATCTCGTGGGTTGTGCCAACACTAGAAAATACTGAGTGGTGTAGGACTGGGCTTCCTGTGTTTAAAATTATCTTCCATTTATTCTGTCATGGCAGTTCTTAGGATACTAACCAGACATCTTCTTTGCCCATGATGTGATGTCCACTTGGTAGGAGCAAGTTATTGTGAGGCTTTGTTCCAGGGTGAAGATGGCTCCAAACTATCTCTTTGATGCCTTACACAGTTTGGCAAAGCTGTTATGTTCTTAAAAAGTTTGAAGTAATGTTGCAAGATGCTGTGCTCAACTCTGGAGACCGCTGTCCTGAAGCAGAGCTGGTACTTCTGATGGCTGGCTTTGGTTGTGAAGTCCCATACTGGTTTTGACACCACAGTGTTACGCATGATCAGTGCTGAATGTAGGGGAAGGCTACAGGAGAACTGAACATTCCCAATATCTAATAGCCCTAATCTTAAATTTTATTTTTGGTGTCTTATGAAACTTTATGAAGATGTCAGCGGTGGCTGAGAGCAGCATTTTAAGACACAGACATGCCATTGTTGGCACATGGTGATAGAGAAAAAGAAACAACTTTCTCCATTCCTTTTTTGATATTAGAAGTTATCTCAGGTCCTCTTTTATTGAGACACTGAACTCCTGTTTGGTAAAGACTTTTCTAAGCACGCTGTTTGAAGCCCCTGAACAAAGGTCTTTTCAACAGCCATCAACCAGGGGTTCCCCTCCCGCCCACCTTCCCCCCCCCAACTTTTCTTGATTTTTAAAAAGGGCAACAAATTTTTAAATACTATAATTAACAATTTATTGTTAATCAAAATAAAACCTTAGCATTTTTTAGATTTGCTGTTGAAAATGAAAGCAAATAAAGGTACACATTTTTCTTGGTTTTGATTTCTTTGTTTTGACGGAATATTGACTTGAAAATGTGCAGGTGAATGTTTATTAGTTGTATCATTAATTGCTACCATGTTAATCCTGCAAACTAAAATATGAACCTCTTTTTTAGATAGAAATCCTATTGATATCTGGGTACGCACTGGATAAAAAATACTTTTGTTTGTATGAATGGACCTACTCACAAGAATAAAGTCCCCTTGTAAAGTAGGAGTAGGCTGGATCGGGGCTGTGGTATCAGCCTAGTTATTTGCAGCAGCACGGGGACACAGTGGGAAGCAGAAGCAATTTCTTTTATATTGTGCATGAAAATCCATTCAGATTTCTAGAAGGGTCTGCTTTATTTCCACTTTATTAAATGTAGTCTTGCTTATCCTGATACCAATTGTGTGTGTGTGTCTGTTTTCTGAATGTATCTTCCTTTATTTATTGTAATATGGGAATATTGTATTTTGCAGTCTGTAAATTAGATATTTGATTCAATGCAGTGGCAGAACACAAGAGTGTTAAAAATGTCCAATTCCAGCAGGTGAAGCCAAGGGATGTTTAAAGCTTGGTGCATATAATGTTTATATTACATTAAGTACTGTGCTATTGCACAGGATGCTTATTGTTAGGGTCTGTAGGGAGAATCAGTTCCAAAGATTTCAATTTCAATAAACTGATTATGCAGTTCCACCACATGCAATTAGGATGGTAGTAATGAAATGGTTATGAAGTCCCTTGGCATTCTGTAGTTATTTTTTTTTAATTTTGTGAATAACATCAGGACCATTCTGGAGGAAAGTGTTATGTGTTTATTTATTATTGATCTAAAAAACCACATTTAACATTACTAGTTATTACAACTCTGGTCTCAACAACAGGAAGGAGATAAGTTTTTTCCACATTATTAAATGCAGGATGCCTTGGGAATTGAGGAGATTTATTCTTTATATAAATATATTAAATATTAATGAATAGTAATTACAGAAATTAATTTATAGCTGCATTTAATTTTCTAATAACCCCTCTCCTTGCTTTATTCCTTTGTTGCAAACAATGCATATTTAAATACAGAACCTTAACAAATACCTTGGATGACAGAATGATCTTGTCCACTGATCATGTACTTCACTGGATGAGAGAGAGGATAAAGTGAAAAGAATGTGAATCCAGTCAATGCTCTATGGCTCAAGAAGAGAGGCATCTCACATCTTCTGGGGGGGAAAACAGGGGCAACACAGGAAGGATTCAAAAACTTATAAAGATTTCTGTCTCTTACTACAGGTTACACTTGGCCCTTTCGGGATACACTATTAATATCACCTCTTTTGAAAAGCCTAAAAATATCTTGTTTGCAGTTTCTCATCAATTTGTGCGGAATGTTTTGAGTTTTTACAGCTTGATATTGTTTAGGTTCTTGGGAAGAATGCTTGCATTTATCTCATGTGCAACTTTTTGTCTCCATGGTTTTCTACCTTTCTAGACACCAAAAACATTTATTGTTATTTTGTGGTTGACTTTTCCTTTCATTTGAGCTCACGTCTGGGCACAAAACAGCTCCAGAGGAAAGGTCAATTCCAATTCCCACTTGGATTTGTACCATCATCTTGGACAGGTCAATCTTGGCCAAGATCACAGTCAATCTACTACCTGTGCCTGAGTTTCTCCATCAATGAAGTAGGTGGGGGACATATTTTCTTCTTTTTACTGGCCTAAACAATTAGATGCAGGGAGAGAAACTTTTCTGTTTTTTCAGGTTGCTAGAACTAAGTCTTTGGAAAATAAGTTGGATATGAACTGTATCTTACTCTGTGACTGTGAGCTTCTAGACTTCCAGAATGTTTATTAACCCCTTTTTTGTCCTTTTTGTCCCCCCTCTTTTTTAATGTAAATTACAGGGGGGAGAAACATCTATATGAAAGATAAGAGAAAAGAGAGGAAACTGTTCTGCTATATGTACTTAATCTTTTTTCTGTTCAAGGTTTGCCTGGCTTCTCTTGGGAATAAGACAAATGGATGAGTCTAAATATGAGGGCCACCAGAGATCTGTGAGGAATTTCCATAGTTCCTAAATAGCCAAAAAAAAAAAAAAAAAAAGGTTTTGTGTCCTTTTCTTTCCCTGAGCATAGTTATAATTGGGTTATTACTGTCTAAGAGGATGACTTTTGATTTTCAGGAAGTGGGTTTTCAGTGATTAACTGGATTTGCAAGATTAAGTGTCCCTGAAAACTTCACAAGCAATAAATGCCTCCTCCTGTTAGCAAGACAGTTAAGGGAAATTTGGGGAAGAAAACAGAGGGGGGGAAAGACAGCCATGGATTGTTGCCTTCAGAAGACATGAGTACCAATTCCCACCAGCTCAGGCATGCAACAGAAATCACAACAAATTTTCCAAACAGAATGTCACAGAATGGTGTTGTACATATACCAGGGTGGCAAAAGGGATCTGTACACAGTTTGATAATGCCAGTTACTCACTTGAGTTACTTTGTTGAATTATTCTCTCTGTAGCTAACGGTGGTGGGGAAGTATATTCATTATCTTCTTCATGTTAGGTTGATTGCATGTAAACAGTGGTGGTTTCTCTCATTTGAATTGTCTGCTAGCACCTGGCACAGATCTGAAAATCAAGACACTTTTAAACACGTGATAAATTTATGATAAAAGGGATTTGTTGGGTTCCAAGGATGATGAGACCATGTCTAAACAAATATTTAAGTCAGACATGGGACTCAGATTCCTCTTGGGGGAGACAAAGGGAGTGGTTCAGCATTTTCTGGGACCTTGGCAAACAGCACTGTTTTCAAATGTTCCTCCTGGTCTTTATTAGAAGGTGTCATGATGTTGACATACTGTGTCAAACCTATGGAAATCAATTAATGTCTTTTTATTGAAATCGGTTAACTTTGTGTCACAACATGCAACAGTAAGTTCGCTGCCTATATAGGGTATCCCTGGCCACATGCATGGAGCAAATCTCTAGAGAGGGCAATTGCCCTTTGCAGAGTAGATGTATCTAATTCAGGATCAAAACTGCAATTTGACCAAAGAGGCATGTGTTAAATCATCTAGATTCTCTTGTATTTATTTATTTATTTATTTATTTACTTACTTACTTACTTACTTACTTACTTACTTTTAATTAGCAGAGTTTGAAGAGTCTGAAAATTGTTAAGCACTCAGAACCAGAAAAACTTCCTTGGGACTTCACACTGAGAATGTGAATGTGTTGGCCAACATGGAGTTGAGCAACATGCCAACAGAGTGACAGGGAGGACTGCAGGGAGTGTTATTTTGAGCATCGATTCAGACATGGTTTAGTATACAAAGTGCTACCCTGGATCTTATCTCCTGGCCTGCTGCCAGGTTCATTTCCAATCTCAATGTTTCATGCTGCCAGCCTGAGTAATCCATGTTTTTGTGTGTCTGGACATACCAGCTCTGCTTGCTGTTGGTGCAAGGCATGCTCTCCTCCATGCGAGGAGTCAGACAACCCCTCTGCACAGCTTGCTGTGGGATTTAGAAGCAAGAAATATTCCGTGAGAAGAGGAATTCTTGTATAACAGTTACATTGTCAAGCTGTCCTACCTTCTGGAATGAATATATGAGAAACCAAAGGTGTTGGACATTGGTGTTTCAACTGTATTATATTGTGCCTGTCCAAAAATTTGAAAACGAGGTCTTCAATATGGTTTTCTGCTTGAAGGTTTTTCCAGTTCTTTCTGCCAGAGCACAGTCTCATAGGATTGAGTTTTGGCGTCAGGATCCAGTTTTGGGTCCAATAGACTGTAAGTCACTTAATGTATTTGAACTGTTCGCAGGAGTTGATGCCCAAAGATGAATGCTTTCTGAAGTAGCCATTAACACCTTCAGTTTAAGCTGAAGGTGAGCTGTTTAAGCTCCCCTCACTCAAAGATGAATGCTTTCTGAAGTAGCCATTAACACCTTCAGTTTAAGCTGAAGGTGAGCTGTTTAAGCTCCCCTCACTCCACATTGACCCTGCTCTGCCCTCTGAACTCATATGGTGACCCAAATCAGGGAGCCCATCCTGTTGATAAGAATATTTTTCTTGTGTTCTCCCTAATCCAGCTGTTAATGCTTACTCCATCTGTGGCACTGCACCGGTGCAATGAAAGGGATGCCAGTACATCAGGATGTAGTAGATGCAGAAACACATGCAGAAATACATGCTGTTGTACCTTCATGTTCTTTGGAGAGGACATGATGTCTAAGCACAAAAACATGCATGCAGAAGGGATTTTGTTTAGCTTAATCCCTGTGCCTGTACATGTTGGAAGTGTGACTGGTTATACTGAAATTAAACAAAAATGTGTACGCTTAAAATTGATCACTAAAAGATGTTGATGCATGCCTGCATAATATAATGCATGTCAAGATGAGATCTGTTAACTTCCAGCAGAGCTGGAGGACAGTCAGTCCTTCATGGGATTCATGTTTTTGAGTGATCCACTGGAACTCTCCTGTATTCAGCTGAACTGCATGAATGTCAGAGAGCAGAATCCGGCCAAGTGGATGTAAATTTGGGAAGAAATCTTCTACCCCTGGACTTGGCCTTTAAAAAGGAAAAAAGAGAAAAACCCCAAATATTTACTGAGAACTTTGATGAGAGAAAAAGGTTGCAGGGGGGTTTGCCTGTTCTGTAATACAGATTGACGTAGTGAGGTAATAATTATGTACTGTTTACAGGGGAAACAGCTACACAAAGTTCTCCAAGAATTTAGACCACAGTAAGTAAATGACTGGAAACTCTTCACTGAGCACCATCATTGCTGCTGAAATGACTGACAGCTATAATCATATTTTGCTAATCATATTTGTTCTAATGAATGTTGGGTTTTGTCATTTTTATTCATGGCTTATTGGGCAGAAAATAATTCAAACCAATGACTCTAAAGGTAGCCAGACCCACATAATCTTGGGTCTTCTGTGCAAATGGGCCCTTATAGCTTGACAAAGTGATGAACTTTTGAGTGAAAGTAGATGATTGCCTGGTGACACAGGGGGATTGGCTGAAATAGTTGTGAGTCTGTGTAAATGGTAGGGAATGCCAAAGAAATAAATTTAGGGAAAATGCCATGCAAAGTAGTTTTGTAGAAGCTTTTGAACCTAAGGGATGGTAATGATGCCTAAGCACTTTGCACTGTTGAAGTGTACTTACTAGGGTGACAATGAGTTCTAAAAAATTCCCAGTATCACCTGGGAGCATTGCTACAGTCCTGCCAGATGAGGGTGTGGACTATGGAAAATCCTTGCCAGAACGGTTGCTGTGGTGTATCCCCCTGTTCAGTATTCACTGCTCTTGTCCAATCTGTAGAGGATAGGAGTTTGTTACAAAATTAATGTGGAACTGGCCTGTTTGAAACAGTCCTTGTTAGTTGGAAAGATGACGGCTGTCACTTCTGGTGTGTTCTCAGGTGTTCGCCTCTGTGGTAGCACATGGGAAGGAGAAGACTGTACTGGTCTGTCACATAAATGAGTCCTTTTCAAAAATCCTGAATGTGGGTTGTGTTTGACTTAGTTTGGGATGTGAATTCACTCCTAGACTTTATTATCTCTGGGAAATTGTCCCTCGAGGTAAACGGAGAAGAAAAAATTTCATGCTAATTGTGCTGTCAGCTGCTATTACCACATCATTAGTATTTCTTGTCATTTATTAAAAGAGAGTGATAATTTCTTGGTATTCATTGGCATTACAGTAGTAATGCCCTGTAGTTTTGTGTTCCATCATCAGTAAAATCTATCAAGTGAGTTCAGGAAAATGAGTGGACCCAGAACCTGGGAATTTTCTAAAGGAGGTAGGAAAGGGGTGTTAGCCTCCAGTTTGTGCATTTGAGGACCCATGAAAAACAAGTTATTATACTTAGGCTGAGATTGTATGAATGAATCCACATCCGCTCCGGAAAAGCTTGGGGATTCAGAAACCAAAAAGACTGTAGTGCATGAGGACTGAGAGATGATTAAGCATGCTCTGATATATGTCTTGGTATATGTCACTGCTGTCATGATATTTTGCTACTTTCAAGCATACGCCTTGAGAATAACACCAAACTGGAGCATATTAAAGAAACAGAGAGTTGTTTGAATTCAGGTGTTGTTTGGACCAAGTTGTCTGTTAAACTGTGGAGTAGAAATGTGGTGGAAAACTCTATTTGGTTCTTGGTGGAGAACAATTCAGTGAGATCTGGCTTCCAAATACAAGCCCTCAGTTTTGGCTCTTCTCTTCTCTTCTCTTCTCTTCTCTTCTCTTCTCTTCTCTTCTCTTCTCTTCTCTTCTCTTCTCTTCTCTTCTCTTCTCTTCTCTTCTCTTCTCTTCTCTTCTCTTCTCTTCTCTTCTCTTCTCTTCTCTTCTCTTCTCTTCTCTTCTCTTTTTAAAAATATAAAACAATATTAAAACAAGAAAAATTATGACAACACTTTAAATTACCTGCATTATTCCCATCAATTGTATTAAACTTAAATGGCAAAAGGATTTTGAAACAAAAAACTTTTCTTTTCAAATGCAAGTTATGTACATGTTTTTTTCATCCCAGGGTTTGCTCTTAATCCCGAAACACTGTAAACCCATAAACCCCACGATTTGTGGTGGTTGTAATTGGACTCAATGTGTTACAACTGAAATTTGCTAGCCAATGGAGAATTATTAGTAAAATCAAGATTTTCAGGAATGGAGGCAGAGACAGAAAGCTGTCTCTGGATTTTTTTTCAGCATGACTTTCAGCCTTGCGCAGAGGCAATAAAATGAGATGACACTGGGAAGAAAAGTACCTCACCAGAGCTTGTAGTTATTGTTGTTTTGAATGCTTATGCAGTTGCACCACTGGAGCCAGATTGATCCATTCCTCGGCAATGAGCATTATATATCGTTTCCTACAGCAAATGCAATGCTTTTCTTTTAAGTTGTCCTTTCTGATGGATGTTATTATGCTGAATCTTATTGCATTATATTATAGTTCTGAAATATTTAGGTATTTATGGCATTGGTTAGTAGAAGAGTAGAGTGTGAATATGATACTGGGTGTGAAAATATTTGTCTTTGCAGGGTAGGAAAGTACTCTTGGAAGATGAGCTGCTCCTAACAGGGAAATTCTACTTGCTGTTCCAGCATGAGAGGGTGAATTGTATGGTGCCTCCAGCCTCCAGGATGCCCTGATGTGTTTTAACCCCTTGTGTTATTAGCAGGATCTGTCACCGTCTATTCTGACTTCCTCCACTGTTCCCATTTTAATGCAAAATATTTTTTTATTCCAAACACAAAGTAATTATCAGGGAAAAAAAAATAGTGTTTCAAATTGCCTTATATTCTCATTTGAGATTTTTTTTTTTTAAGAGCCGCCCTGCCTTTAAAAACATAAGTAACTAACCCATATGTTTTTAATATTCTTGAAGCCACTGTTTCAGGGGTTTTGTCCAAGGATACTCACAAAGAGGAGGAAAACAGCATAGAAAAAGGGGAAACTGAGCAGGAAAGAGAAGCCAACCCTTTAGAACTCTGTACTTCAAAAGGAAATGAATGAAAGTTAAAACAGCACCCCCTTTACCTAGATACGAGACATAAATGTCAGTATTTGCAGTGACTAAACCAGTTTTTTTCCTACTCCCTGAGTTGTCTCCCATAGTGGGTCAGTCTGAAGTTCTGATATGAAATTATTTCAATGCCTGGAGCTCAAGAACAGGGGCACACTCCTCATGCTGCCCAATGTTGTAGGTAGCCAGTGCTGCCATCCCTGCACTCTCCAAAGGGTGGGCCCTGCTCCTGCAGGTACGGTGTGTAGCATGCTCACACAAGTCAGCAGTGACTCTGCCTTGCTTGATGGTGGCCTAATATTTTGGGGAGCTATCCCTAGAAAGCCTGATGCAGAAACATCGATGCCTACTAAAAACAGCAAGCACTGACAGACATGCTGCTAGATGAACTCATATTCACCATGTTGTTCTCCATCTTCCTCTAAGTCTGCTGCTTGTGGCTTAGGAGAACTGGTATTTGTGCTTCTTGATCCCTTGCCTTGCACTTTGTGTGCTGCAGAGCAGCACTGCAGCACTCTCCTGCTTAGCCCACTGGTATTTCAGAGCAGCTGAACTGCCAGAACTGCTGCTACTTCTGGCATGGAAGTATAGGTAAGGACTGTACCTTGAGACCCCAGCTGCAGTGCAGGTTCCCCTGAGATTGCACAGCATTCCTGCTTGCAGACAACTGTGATAGCCTCCAGCCCTAGCATAGGATACAACACAGCACAACCATTATGCTATTCTGAAAGGTCAGGACGCATGCACTGTCATATAACCCGGTGCTTAAGATCTCAAACTTGGCAAAAGTCAGAATACTTTAAGGAAACCTTCTTTAATATAAAACAGCAAGCCTGTGTCTTACTGCCACAATTTGTCTCAGTGTTGCTATATGACATCAAGTGAAACTTATGGAGAAGAAAGTAACCTCCATGAAAGGAACTTTCATGCTGTTCACAATAGATATCGCTTGGTATTAACTATGTACTTGCAGCTGTGCAGCTGCCAAGCCAGATTTTTCAATACCAAACAAAATTGTGTAAACTAAAAGAAAATATTTAAATTCTTATGAAGCCTTGGGAAGCCTTGCAGAGCCTTGCAACCTCTCTAAGACCTGAGTAGTACCACACTACTATCCACAGGGGTGTCTTACCCAGGAGCATAAATAAGTGTCATGAGTGCTTCGTGCTCATGTTGATTTTAGTAGACTGCTCACAAGTGTAGGTTAACAAAGAGTAGGAATGTGTCTCTTCTCTCTGCTGTTTTGGGCAAACTCTGTCTGTGGTCATTTTTCAAAAAGAAAGGTTTCAGAGGATGCTGTTGTAAAACATGCACCTCCTGTGTTTCTCCGCAGGTAATCTATAGGCTGCTGGAGCCATGCAGAAAGAGTTTGCATTTGTCCTCCATCCAGTGCTTCACAGAAATCTCATCCAGAAGCCAAATGAAGAGTTAGGATATATTTCAGCAGTGAGCCAAGAAAGCAGCATCAGACCAGGAAAATTTTTGTTGATAACAGATCATGTGCTCAGCTAGCTAAGGAGAATGAAAGAAAAAGATACTGTATCTATAAGTCTAAGTAAGCCTGTGGGTGTGCATTAAGGACTTAACACAATTTGAAAATGCTGCCCAAATTTGTTTCTACTGTGCGTAAAGTGTTTCTAAGCCTCAGATGAGCCATTATATTTATCCAGCATGACATCTGTTAAAATATTTTTGAATAAGGAGCCTGTATGGAGCATACATAATAAGATAGCTTTTGTGAGCATATTTGTATTCCTGATAGATGAGAATGGCTCATTTGGAACCCTCCCAATTTTACACTGTTTAGGAGGTGTGCTAGATCCCCGATGAAAACCCACAAGAAAATATAATTAGTGGAACAAAATTTAGTGCATTTGCCCTGTGGCTGCTTTTTACATTGCAGCAGATTTGCTGTTAATTTGTCTTCTTCGAACTAAAAACAAGGGATTTTTGAGTTAGGGACCTAATCACATTACAAAATCAAGCCTCATTTCCCAGTACTTCCATATATTTTGTTTTCTATAAAGAATATTTTTAAAAGGACCCGATCCACTTTTCATTAGGAAAATAAAACAAACAGACTCATAAATATTGAGCTTGACTTGTAATCTGGCAGAACCCAGCTAATGGAAACACTCTGACTGAAATAGAATGGACAACTTTCTTGAGTAAAGATTTGTAGAATTGTACTTCTGGTTCACCAAGTTTCAGGCCAAAGCAAATCTTACAGCCAAGTTATAAATATTTGAAAAATGTGAAGCATAATGGAAATGCTGACACAACCTTAAACACACAGGCATAAGCAGCTCAATGTTATAATCTGGCAGTGCTATTTTGAAAATGGTTATATGATAATGTAATCCAGGACTGGAGAAATTTTAGCTAAATGTATCAATATGAATATAATTTACTTAGACAGTAATGTAATCATTCACATTAAAAATCTATAGTACTCTGATGTATAGATCAAGACAGTTTCTTTCTCCCTGATTTATGCCAGTGAGATATATGTTACAGTACACAATAAACAGGAACAGTATCAAATTGCTAAGGTGGTGTTTCTTCAGACTTCCGATCACTATTTACCAAACAGTATCACAAGAGCAATATATCCTTCAGAGTGTTAATATGTAATCAGAACGAACAGAGAACATAGGAAAGGTGGAGAAAAGTTAGATATATAAGCAAGAAAAAGTGAGTTATTGATTTTATTGACTGGTTTGTTAACTTCTGACATTGCAATAAAGCCTTATTTATTTGTATACAGAAGACTCAATTACATAGATACATATTATTTAAACAACTGGGTTATTTACAGGAGAATTGCGGTTTCATAAATAATATAGACCTGCATTTCTCAAGCTGATGTTTATCCATTGTTACCACTTAGGGAGTTGTGGTATCCACAAATGCTCTTTGGAGGAAAGTCATTAGAATAATGTTAAGTAAAACCCCTGCTATTGTAACAATACATGTCCAAAGTACACATTAGCACATACAAGCTGTGTTCTTCACAATGACTGAAATACAAATTATTGCATCCCGCTTTCTATGACTGGAGGAAGCAGCATGCTGGCAATACTTGCCGATGCAGCCGCTCCAATTGACATGCTCCTTTGGTCCAGGATTTCTCTCTGCTGTGACAGCCCAACAACACTCTGCATGTGAGATGAAAAGAGCTGGTGAAGGTCCCACAGGAAATGGTTGGGCATGAGCCTAAATCTTCCTTTTGCCGGATTAACACCTGATTTTTCTTTTTCTTTGTGACAGCTGTAAGGAACAGACAGTAGAAGTGTTGGCTATTTCAGACCAGCCCTGGCTATCTTTTACATATCCTCAAAGCTGGGCACACTAAAAGACATTAGGAAGGCAACAGCAATCCAGTCCATAAAGCACATCAGGTGTGCTAAACCATCTTTTGGCTACTGAAGGATCTGACTTGGAGGAAAGGTGGACCCAGGGTTCTCTTTGCTCCAGGTTCTCTGTGCTCCATTTGTAGCCAGACATAAGACAGCTTCTCTGGGCAGAGAAGCAGCACAGCTGTGTTAGAGAGATGCACAGCGTGCACTTGTAGATCTTGATCACCATGTGATCGCAACTGTGTGGCTTCCACACCAAGACTGGCTTCTGTCAGTTCACTTGGGAGTATGGACAAAGAAGTTAAAATCTGTTTGTCTATATGTACCTTTAAATGTTGTCTTTACATTTTGTAAATATAGATAGGTTCTTCTAAAGGGTTGGATGGGTCTAAGTCAGATGCCAGAGCTCTTACAGAGTAGTTACAGAATCTTTTCTTTAGAAGCATTTTTAGAAGGAATCAGTGATTACTTTTTGCCCAACTCCAAATTATGTTTAGTAGGCACGTACACATAGTCTGAGATCTGACATAATCCTTAAAATAAGTAATATGACAAATGGAAGCTGATGCTGCTTTTGTGTTGTTGTGTAATGGAGTTAGAATAATGACAGGACAATAATATAATAGAATTCTGCAAAGACCTCACTCAACTTTAAGTGGAAGTAAAATCGTGGAAATTAGGAGGACAATAAAATAATGCTTTGTAAAAAGGATAAAGAAAGAGTATTACCGAAGTCTATTAGTGACATAACACACTATGAAGGCACTTAAATTAATATAATCTTTTACCAGTAGTTATTTTTCAATTACTGTAATGCTGAAAAAATAAACAGAACAATAATATAAAAATGAAAGTGATGTAGGAAACTGATTTCTTTAAATTATGTATCTATATCTAGAGAGGCATATGTATGTATATGAAGACAAGCATTTGCATGGATTAGAAGCAGTATATTCCATAACATTTAATCCTGTTAGGATGTGTAGCAGTGCCATCTTTGAAGCAAGTTGCCTGCCACTTGCTATTTTGGCAAAGCTAAGTCATGTGCTTCTTTTTGCTTTTTTTCTTCCTTCACGGCATGTTGTTACAAAGAGATCTCGCCATGACTAGACGTTACTAACCGGGAGATCTTTCAGGCAATTCAGCTGTGCTGGGATGTATGCCTCTTACATGTAAAGCTTTTTTAACCTGTGCTGTATTCTTAAATCTTTCCTAGAAAACTAATCCAACACGTTTATAAGCCAGTGGGAGTTTGACTCACATAAAGGCAAGATCAATATGCTATAGGAACAGTGTCCAAATGGTTGTCAACCACTTGGTTATTTCTATGCAGATCTATTTTAGGGTATTTCCAGTGTAGAAAAGACTATTTTAGTGGCTGCTGCAGCATGGTTTATTATCACTGACTGGCAAATAACTCCTCAAAACCAGACACTATGGTAATGCTGGCTACTAGTTTTTTAGCTACTTTTAATATTTTAGCTTTTGATCTATGGAGGAGGGAAGGATTGAAGGGGTGGGAAGGGGTGCAAACCAAAAGCTCTTGCTATGTGGTTTAAACTTGGTTTAGTGATAGTAAGGCTTGACATACTTTGCAAAACCTGGTTGGAAGACTGAATGCTCTTTAAAAACAAAGTGTTTAGGAACTCCTGGCAAAAACTCATTGTAAACAGCCACTACAACCAATTTCAGTCAATAATAAAGAGAAGGAAGTTAATTCAGCTCAGGATTTACAAGGTCTGGAGGCATACATACCATAAGTTTCTGCAGCTTCCAGCCAATACTTTCATTTGAAATATTGTCTTACCCTGCTGAGCCACATCATGAGAACTTGCTGAAGATATCAAATAGCACCGGTTGCCTTTGAAAGGCTGTTGTATTTTTGTACCTGGGAATTTCTGAAGATACATGTTCAGCTAAATAGGCTTATAATGAAGACTTACCAGTTTTGTGGTGTAGTTGGATCTAGGAGTGCGATCTCCTGCATACAGAGTTGCTGCCACTGTTAAGGTTTCCTCCTGGATCTCAAATGGACTCCTACACTATGCCACTCTGTTGGATGGCTCTTTCAAGAGTCTCAATAAAGTCTGAACAGCTGAACAACCTGTAATGAGACACTTGATGGAGCTGCCCCACAGGGCTGTGTAAAGACCACAGCAGAGAGTGTAAAATTGTTAAAGACACCACAGGGATGAAACCAGTGATCTCAGTAGCAACAGTGATAAAACACTGTTGCTTTACCATACTTCCTGGTCAGATTACTCCAGCAGGAGTTTACATATATTATGGGGAGCATTTTGCTGAACACTGGCTCTGCTGTGAGGTGCTTTTACTAGGTTTAATTGGATACTTCCTTTCTTAACTGGATATTCTCCTCTCACAAAACTAGGTGATTTGAATTTTTAAACAGGCTTTCATAGGACTGATTGAATTCTAGGTTCATCTGCTTCCTACTTTACAGCTTTTTCTTTCCAGTGCCTTGTCAAAGTTGTGAGTAGAATTTCTGTCATCAGCCACCTACTTGTGCCCTCTCTGTTGAAGTGAGTCTACCAACGTAACTTGTAAAAAGCAGAATATGTCAGACATACTACCCTTTTCTTTCACCCAGAAGCCTGAAATACTGTGCACCAGAGATCGTCCATATGTATTGCCTGGCTTTCAGTAGCCTGTGGTGCCAGCAGCCAAACACGTATTAAGTACCTGTGCAGAGTTCCCCGGGCAAACAGCAATATATATCTTTATAAGATATCTTCATAATCTGGTTTATTTGGGGGAAGGGTACAGAAGTCAGGTGGGGAGGGTGAATGTTGGCAAGTTGGGCTTTTGGTGGAAAGCTTACCCTCTTCCCTATTAGGAACAAAACCAATATGCATAGATAAACACTGTAAAAAATCATAAAGAAATCTAAGATAGCTATAAAGATGGCAAACTGTGACAGTTTCAAAAATAGATGTTTCAAAATAGATGTTCTTTAATGTGCTCACTCTTTGGCATTTAGTAAACTTCCAGGGATGGAAAGAAAGGAAAGTTTAATTTAGAGAAGCCTCCTGGCCTTCTTAGCTAGGGATCAGCTGCCCAACATGAAATAATAATGCATTCAACTGTCCATCTTCTGGTAAGTAACCTTTATCATCATTGCATTCACCAGCACTAACAGCAAACAGTGAGTATGAAATGTTGTATGAATTCAGAGAAGACTGATAGGATCTTTGTGGCCTTAATATTTGTGCTAATGCATACAGTATAAAACTAGCTAGAACTCTCAATATGAAGGGTCCAACTCATAAAAAATGTATGTACCACTAACAAGGGATTTTTATGCACTGTACTTAGTGGGTGAAGAAAAGTAGAATGAGTCTATTTTGAATAAAGAACATACTTTTGCAATTATATCCCTTCACCTTTCCTGCAGTAGCAATACTTCTTTTCTCACATGAGCTGTCTGAAGTGGAAGAATATTCATATAGGTACCAGTAACAAAAAAAATTTCACTTATGGAAAAGAGAAAAAGGAAAAGATGAGACAATGAAAGAGGCAAAAATAAAGATGGGAAAGAAGAAAACTTAAGGCCCTTGGGAGAACTGGGATTTTGAGTTGTGATTTTGTGCCTTGGTATGGTAGATTTTTGTTAGGTGGTAAGTATAACTCGTGGTTGCCCAGGAGAAGTCCTCTGTAACATGAATCACTTTAATAGTCTGATTTTCATTATAAAGCATCGTGGAGTTTTAATGTTATCAGTCCTAATCCACAAAGATGCAGATGCATAAATTCAAACTAAGCTCTGTGCATAGGGGTAATGAGGATAGTGATTTCAGCTACTGTGTGTGCCTTGTGGGTAAAGATTCTTTAGGAGGAAATACCCCAGGGACCAGGCAAAGATGGCATTCTGTACTCTGCTGGCAGAATGACTTTGAGCTCTTAAGGTGATTTTAGTAGTTTTGCAGTAGCAACTGCAGGAGAATTTCAGATAAGTATAAAACAGTGGTGTTTTACTTACGTAAGTACTGAATGATACACTCAGTAAAGCAAATCTGCTCTATTCATGCTGCTGTCTAATTCAATCAATTTTCAATGCAGGATTTTTAGCTCTTCTGTATAGGATATTGCATTGACATATATGTCAATATTGGTAAATCAATACACCATTTCCTTTTCGTACCACAAACAGTTTCAAAGGTAAACTAGAAGGGCTTTGTACATAGGTAGAAGAAAATTAAGAATGAGAGTTATGTAAGTTGACACAATCTGACATTGTGGAAGATGTGCACAGTATTTGTATGTTGTGCTGAAATGATTGAACAGTAAAATAATAACATCAACATTTCAATTTTGTTAGGTTTCAGAGTTAACAGGCGCTGGTAGTAATTTTACATTGGTAGTAATACCAATGTGAAATAGAATCAGCATAAAATCTCATTTTTGTCTCCTGCAAGTATTGTAAAATTTATGTGTGTTTGTGAAATTTTGTGCAACAATCTGATTACTAATGTTTTACAAAGTGGTCATTTGTGAACTTTTCCTTCCTACATGTCCAAACTGTGGTGCAACAAGAAATTGAAAATAGTGAAATTAAGAGCCAAAATATGGTGGTTTGTGGCAGAATGAAGATTGTTTGCAGGGGATTTTATTTTTTTTTTCATTTTCAGTTGAATTTTTTCTTTCAGCTATTGAATTTTGTTCAGCAAAATTGTTAAGGTTTCATTTAGTGAAGAGCTGAGTTACTTTAATCAGAGATGATAGACTTTCACACACCAGATCTGATAATTTTAATATTATCAGTTGGTCTATTTAATTTCCTCAAAATTTTTTTTCTCTTGGTTATGAACTAAATGCAGCTATATTTTGCTCAGATTGTTTATTTTATTAGTTTATTAGTTTTAAAAATGTAAGACTTTTTTTCTCACAGGCTGTATTTTTACTTTAATGATTTAATTCTCAAAGCTGTATCTTTAATGTGAGTTGTCCCAGCGAGTAAGAAAAAAGTCCACTTTTGATTTCTTATTGTTATGGTTACTGAGAGATAAATACAAGTAATTTAATTTCGCATTGTGGAACTAGCTAAAGATTTAATATGAATGGTTGCTTGAAACATGTTCTTTTATTAATGTTAATGGATTTGAAATATTTGCTTAAATCTCAGAAGGATTTATATATTCTTTTGGTTACTGAAAATCTAGTATTATTGAATGTGATCCAGCTTATTTTTCAAAGCATTGAGTGCTAAAGTAGTGGTCCAGCATGTCCCTAGTTTTGATACAAATGTGAGACATATTAAATTCATTCATGAAAACCATAAGGAAGTTGTTCATATCCAGGTGATCTGCTGGGACTAGTCCTGGCTTTGAGTCAGCTTTGGTGCAGAGTTTGAGAAGAGATGCCAGGGTTCATCATGCCTCTGAGCAGGCACAAGCGCACATGCACAGAAGGGCCAGGGTAGGGCTGGACATACAAGTTTAATGCACTCCATCATCTCTCCTGTGATGCTGTTCAATACAGTTCCATTTTCCATTCAGCTGCAGGTTCCTTGCAAGCACCGGAGACCAGGTGAGACAAGGGCAGCTGGGATAGGCATTGCATCCAAGTGAGGGTGCTGGGGAGCATGTGCAGGTTCACCTTGTCAGAACTGCTGCACCCCTGGAGCACCCAAGGAGTCGCAGAGCAGTTTTGTGTTTTGACCCATGCCTTCCTGAACAGTGGAACTACAGCTGAGGAGATCAGCTAAATTGTGCTTATTTGAGAATCCATACTGGAGTCTCTTTACCCCATTAGTTGTGAAGTGGGGGATGGAGCATTCTCACCTTCAGAGGGCAGTGGGAGACACTAAGAACTGAATTACCTGTTGTGTTGCTGAAAATGTGTAAGAAACAAAATAGAAGCAAAGTGGAAAGCCTTTTGTAACCAGTACATTTACAGCTGTAATTTTGTATGAAGCTTGGTGGCCTTGAGATGTGGTATTTCTTTTTTTCTTCTGATGTTTCTCTTGTTGTTTTCTCTTTTTAAAACCAGATATTGTACAACGTGGCTTTTCACTTGGTTTGTGGAATTTTTTTTTCTTGTTTTGATAAGGGGAGAAGAAGGTTGCCTTTGTTTTACTTAGCTTTATTTTAAACAATATTTTATTTTAAGAGGGCTATTTTACCGTGTTTACAGTGCACTTCAATTTTTTATTGTGTCATGCTCTTCCAGTCCCTTGGTGGGATGAGAGGTGAACGTATGTATTATATAATTTATAATTAATTTATGATGAATCACATATGATGAATACTGCTTATTAAATATTAAAGCCTTGTCTACGGTCATGGCAGTACTATGGCAGTGGCACTCCAGTCTGTTCATATGGTGCTATTGAGCAAACTCATTGACTTAGGCTATGTTGTTGGCACGCAGTTAGTTATAAGAGCCCTGCCCAGGCAAACGGTGTTAAGAGTTGGCTCTCTTTTCAGAGTAGTAGCCCTGCTACTGCCTTCCCCCTGCCCCTTGTGCACCAGCAGCTGGGGATGTAATGAGAACAGAATCTCTTCAAAACGTAGTTGCAAACAGAGAAGGTGCTGCTGGTAGTTCCCCAACCCCACAGGGATTGTTTCAGTCCTGGTTCCTTGCTGACAGAGCCCTCACTGATAGAAGGCTGAGCGAAGTTGGAGAATAACCTAACAGGAGGTAATGGCCTGGATCTGAACGAGTGGAAAATCTAGGTTAGATTTTGACAGTCCATTTTTATTAGTGAGGACTGGAATTCGGACCAGGGAATAATTTACCTGCAGAGGTCATTCCAGCATCTGGAACTAATCAACTCCCAAATAAATGCAGTAAAACAGAGGGGAGAAACAGTGTAGAGGATTGTGTGCTGCCAGTTTAGGGCAGTTGGTCTTAATGAAGGTATTTTTCCAAATTCATAGCAGTGAATCTCAAGCAGAAATAGTAGAGAAATCAGAAATAGACAGAGGTCTCTGACTCCTCTGAAATCAGGGGAATCCCCCCAGTCAGAAATATATTTTTATAAGGTAGAAAAGGAAAAGTAGCCTTCTAATGATATTTTGTACTCTGCCCTGCCTTCCTCAGAGTGTTGACCTATGTGTGTCAGTGAATGCAGCGTACAGCAAGGAAAAAATGCTGTCACTGTGTGATGCAACAGACCTTAACCCTGAAATCCTGGCTTCGCTGTATTTAGTGCCAGCCCAGCAGGCAGATTTTCTTGAACATTTTCTTGACCCTTGAGTGTCTGTTATAGCAGGTAGATTAGAAGGGGCAGGAGACATCTGAGAATTTCAGTCACAGAATACAGGATTGATAATTTTATATAGGATGCCATGTAAGACCACATGAAAGTGGGTGCTGTTTTCCTGAGATGACTGCATCCTATGGGAACTAAACTAGAAGCAGCAGGCAGAGCATTTAAGCACTGAAATTTAAAAAAAATCATCTGTGCTGAGCAACTGTGTAATTGGAATCCTAAGTGATTCCAATTAGTACAATGAAAAAGGAAAGGAGTGCAATGAATTTTGGCTTGATGGTCTGTTATAACCAACTTGTGCTACATAAAGATTGTGTGATCAAATATTGAAAAGTCCTTATGGTACAGATAACAGAAACCAGTAGTTCTTTGGATGGCTGCACAATGGAAAAAAAAATACTAAAACACAGGCGTATTACTTCAGAACTTCTTACGTATTTTCTGAGAGCTCAAGGTATAGAAACTGCAATAAAATCTAATTCTA
Organism: Struthidea cinerea; assembly: GCA_013397865.1. NCBI lineage: Eukaryota > Metazoa > Chordata > Aves > Passeriformes > Corcoracidae > Struthidea > Struthidea cinerea. Next base: position 243,433 of record VZTI01001828.1, on the reverse strand, counting down.
ATGAATATTTGACTTTGGTTTTGTTCTTTTCCCAAAGATTTCATATGACAATTTAATGACATGACGGATTATCCGGAGCTTGTTTTAATATTAATTAGATAACACACAAAGACAAAATTCTCAGCCCTTTAAATTACGTAAACAAAATTGACTTATAAGATTTGATCTTAATGGGATATCTTCATTGGTATTGAGCCTTTGATCTAATATCACTTTATACATACAGCTGTGAAGATTAAAAAAAAAAGATCATAACAGTATGTGGAAATTACCAAAGGAAAAATTGTGTTTAGTAACATAGTGCTTTATTTTGTTTAGGAGGAAATCTTACCGGGGAAACCCTATCTTTGGTCTTAGGGATGGCGGCAGCGCTAGGGTTGTTATGCATTTGAAAGAAACAGTTTTCACTGAATCTCGCGTATCTAGTTATGTTTTTGTCTTTTCATTTAACTTGGATGAGTAAATTGCAGATAAAAAATTTAGTGACTGTGTCTCTTTTTGCGTGTTACTAGGCAATTGTTGGAATCCTCACTGATTATAGCAGGTCAGCTTATTCTCATTATTAAATGACGGTGGTCATTAAAATGGCAAACATATTTCTGTGGAATTCACTTTATAAAATGTCAGCAAGTTTGTATGTTTTTATTGGCTCCAAATCAGATATTTCAATAGACCATTTGTAAGTATTCCCAGAGCAATGTCCATTTCTGAATTTTTGAGACCACAAAAAGATACTACAAATTAATCAGATTTTCAGATTTCTGCATAATAACTCTGCACATTTATTGTTTAATCCAATTCTAAAATGCTGTTATGATTGACAACTTGCTGTAGGGATAGAAGTCAATTGAATAATATGTAGCAGTCAATTTTATTTGAACCTTAATGTGGTGAAGGTGTTTTTTTTCACATTTCCATTATTTATAAGTTGTTCCCCTTGGAGAATATATAAAAGAATTTTTTTTAAATGAGCTGATAATATCCTCTTTAAAATTTATGACAGAATCATATCCTTTTTCCTTACAGCACAAGGGTGTGCCAAGAAACTGTTTCAGAACTATCTTGCTATTCGTAGGATAAACATTGGAAAAGAGCATCTTCTTAAGGTTTACTTAGAATGGAATTTCAACCACTCATCGAAAAAAAAAAAAAAAACAAAACAGGAGGTATCTTACCAACCAGGAAACCTGGTGCCATTGCCAGGGTTTTCTTTATAAGAGACCACAGTACTCTTGCAGCTACATTTGATACTTGCTCTCATTCTTACAACTTCAAAAATCATTGTGGGCCTGACCATGCCATCAGCACTGAAAAATTGTGAATCCGTTGAGCCCTTCACCCAGAGGAAATCGAGGATGGGGATGTAGTTTTGAAAATATCTTGATACTTTCTTACAACTGATAGGATGTTTTTATTTTTTTTTCCTCCCTTTCAAATCTGTATTGCAGACTTCAGCAAAATCTAGTAGGGCTGGACTGTGTTCTGTGCTTAGCAAGTTATTAGTGCCCAGCATAAAGTTTGATTGTTGGATATTGATCATCTCAATAAATGTTGGAAATCCTTGGTTTCACAGAATTTTGCTCATCCTCCACATGCACTTTAAAAAACAAGCTGTCATTTGGAAGCATACCAGTTTTCAGTTTTCATAGTGCATAGTAGAGCCTTTGCTGCCTCAGTAACTGACGAAAGAAAATACTTTATTAAGATAGAAAGTAATGTGACTTGATTGTTTTTCAGATAATTTTTGCTTTCAGAAATTGCAATGGCTGATGCTCACCTAAGCGTAGAAAAGTGCAGTTCCCACACGCACGGAGTGCTCATGTACTGTATGTAAATTGATGTATAATGCAACTCACATTAGCTGGGTTGATGATAGCTTCAGTTTCACTGCTGTCAGATTTCTGTAACTCTTTGAATGAGTTGGCTGGTCTGAATGAACGTTAGCATAATTTATGCAGCTGATAAGCGATTTGAGTGCTTGAGTTATTGATAAAGCACTTTAACATATCATTTTCAGCTTCATGTTATGTGACATCAGAGTAGAAGGTAATGTGGCAGTCCCCAGGCTTGATATTAAAGTCAATCTGTTCTCTGGATTTCAGAGGCCAGAGGAAACACAGTGCTGCCTGATACAAGCCCAGCAGACCAGCACCAACCCAGTCAGTCCCATCCTGCATTCCCTGTTGGGCCTCAGGTCAGTATCTTCCCTTTTGACTAATCAAGACATGCAATTTGATGAAAAATAAATAGCTGTGATTGATCATCCTTGACCTGTGTAATGTAGAAAATGTGATTCTCTTTGGCTGCATTCAGTGTTACAAAAAGGGAACATGTATGTATTGTGTATATTTTAGAAGGCAAGTTTGGCAAGATTAGATTTTGTATGCTTTTCTAAAACAAAACTTAAGAAGTTTTGCATATTTAGGAGGCTAAAATATTTGAATTTCTTGTGTGAATTACTTCTGAAATTAATATAATAATTTAATATTAAAGAGCTTGTGCAATTTTAATGCAGAATTATTGTCTCTGACAGTTATATCTGTCACACAGAGCTCCTGCATTAGTAAAGGTATTTCATTATCTTTTATGCCAGATATTTATTTTCTTTAGAGCATAGTAGTATGGCACTTTATAAGACTTTAAAATATTTCCCATCTCACTTCACAATTTTATCCAAGTTTAGCCATACTCTTAAGAAGATACTCAATATTCTTCCACTTCCCAGGACAGTCTTGGTCCACAAAGATTCTGGTAATTGTTGGTGTAGTGTTTTCTGGTGTTATCAATCAGTATACAACCAGGAATTTCTTGGAAATGTTGGCATTTAGGTACTTGTAGGCTAAGTTGAGTTAGGTCTTCTTTTGCTCATAAATTATCTTTGGTGCATATGTAATGAATTTTCCACTCTAGCTTCAGCTGGGATCACTATTATGCTGAAGGTCTCACAACTGAGGCTTACAGTTTCAGACTGTCGTGTTTGTCAAACCTTTCTGTGTTGGTGAAAATGTATACTTTAAGATACTGGAAGCACAGCATGTCTGCAATGGCACACGGAAAGATCTCAAGCCAGAAGAGTTGTGTGTGATATTGAGCTATACACAGTAAAATAGGTTTGTGTCTGTGGTTTCTTGCAGCCACTACTGACAGCCCAACAGTTAGCCTCAGCAGTTGCAGGGGTGATGCCAGGAGGCACTCCAGCCCTGAATCAGCCAATCCTTATTCCTTTCAACATGGCTGGGCAGCTGGGGGGCCAACAAGGACTCGTCCTAACTCTACCTACAGCAAATCTCACCAACATCCAAGGACTGGTAGCAGCAGCTGCAGCAGGAGGCATCATGACTTTGCCATTGCAAAATCTACAAGGTAAGTTGTTGATGATTTTTCTAACAGGTTCTTTCACCTGTTTTATGCCATCTCTCTCTTTTAAACTGAGTGATCTCTTTTTCAAATTAAATGTTGCTCTCCATGAATATTGAAAGTAATACCTGGATTGTTTTTGAATGCTTGGGAGATACTTAAGGGCTATTTGTCTTTTTATGAAAAAAGACAAATATTGGAGTTTGGGTCTTACATTCTATGGGTCAGTAATGTAAACCACTTGAATAACTCGTTAGGTTTTTCTGTCATCAGTGATAAATGTTCTCTACTCACAGATCACTTTAAAATTCCAAATCATAGAATAATAGAATCATAGAATATTAAGGGTTTGGAATGGACCTTAAAGATCATCTATTCCCAACCTCACCTGCCATAGGCAGGGACACCTCCCCCTAGATCAGGTTGTGCAATGCCTTATCCAACCTGGCTTTGAACACCGCCAATGTTGGGGCATCCACAACCTCCCTGGGCAACCTGTTCCACTGTCTTATCACCCCCACAGTGAAAAATTTCTTCCTAATATCTAACCTAAATCTTCCCTCTTTCAATTTATACCCATTATTCCTTGTCCTACCACTACAGTTCCCGATGAAGAGTCCCTCTCCAGCTCCCCTGTAGGTCCCCTTCAGATACTGGAAGTTTGCCATGAGGTCTCCATGCAACCTTCTCTTCTCCAAGCTGAACAGCCCCAGCTTTCTCAGCCTGTGTTCATAGGGAACAAACTTCATGGCCCTCCTCTGGACTTGCTCCAACAGTTCCATGACCTCCTTATGTTGGGGACACCAGAACTAAATCCAGCACTCAAGGTGGGATCTCACATGAGCAGAGCAGAGGGGCGGAATCACCTCCTTTGACCTGCTGGCCACACTCCTTGTGATGCAGCCCAGGATTTGATTTGCTTTCTGGGCTGTGAGCACACACAGCTGGCTCATGTGGAGTTTTTCATCACCTGTCAGCCCCAAGTCTTTCTCCTCAGGGCTGCTCTCAATCACTTCTCTGCCCAACCCATTGGTGTGTCTGGGATTGCCGTGACCTGGGTTTAGGACCTTGCGCTTTGCTTTGTTGAACTTCACAAGGTTTGCTTCAGCCCACATCTCAAGCCTGTCAAGGTCCCTCTGGATGGCATTATCCCTTCCTTCCAAGCAAGTTGACTGCAACACACCACTTGTTTCACCGCTGCTAATTAAAGCAGCTGTATGAATAGAGACAACTAAAAATACGGTATTGCATGAAAAGAACTTTTTTTTTTTTAAACTTTTACAGTCAAATCAGAGTTTTCTCATCTGTCATCCATGCCCCAGATACATGTTTTCGTTCTTGCTGTGGGAGGTCTGCTTTATCAATAAGGTTCTGCCATCCTCTTTCAAGTTGTTGAGGAAGTTGCATGACTACAAAGTAACTAGGAAAAAGTTAATCTCTGTGTGTATCCTCTCTATTGTCTGAGCTGTACCATGTTTGCAACAGTTCTACCCTGAGGGATCTGCTACATTTTCCTTGTGGTCTAAAATCAGACTGAAAGCAGATTCTATAAGGCCCCTTTTCTTTCCTAGTATTCTCTTCTGCTCAGTCAATGTGTCTAACACTGTTAGGAACAATACTCAATCCAAGTACATATGGTATAAAATATAGATGTATTTATTTACTATTCCTAACTATGTTGATACTTCTCAGAATGCAGTTGCTGCTGAACAGAATGGAACAAAATACAGCAAGATAAGCGTTAGCCAATATCTTACAACAGAACTATGTAGTTTTAATGGAAGAGGGCAGTAAAGGAAGTGATAGTTCAGTGTGAAAGTGATAAAGGTGTGACCAGAAAGTGTAAAAAGAAAGGTTTAACTCTTTAGATTTATTTATTTATTTATTGTTATTCCTTTCCAATGTAAATGGTACAAAAAATTTTCCTCCAACTAAATGGTAATTTTTAAAAATTAATCCTCGGCACTGTGCCCTAAATACCTTTTAGTCACCAAACTCTGGTGGCTGCTGATTACCAGATGCATTGTTTGAAGCACCAGATCCTACAGGTTGTCAAATGGAGAAAACAAAGAGACAGCTCTTGTGTTGAACAAACTCCCTTACAAAGCGCATGCATAGTACTCTCACCTGTTGGAGCAACTACTTGCCTTTACCTTGTGCATGTTTTAAAGTTTAATGTCAACAGACCTCTCTTATCATAGTTGTAAATGGTTTTCACTTTAATGTTTAAAATAATGTCTCTCTCATACCATTAAGCTGCACCAAAGAACCTGTCATTCATAAATGATAGATGAAAAGGACACACTAATGCACAAATTTTGCTTGTTTAAAATTTGAGAGTGCATGTAAAGTAGGAATGGGAGATTAAAAAAATAATGCAAGAACAGGAGCGGGTAAAAGCAGATATAACAAAGTGAAGGGGAAGTAGCTTTTTAGCGTAGGTGGATGATGAAATCTTAATGAAGAAACAGGCATTATAAAAATGTATCCTTCCACTCTGGAGTGCTCCAGGTTAGAGTTTCTGGGTATGTAGTATTATAAATAAACATAAGCTTGTGCAGTTCTTACGTCATTTATTCACCCCGTGTTGAAAAGCGGAGGGTAGGGATTAAGCCAGGCAACCTTTGCTCTTTAGTTTAGCCATGGATGTCTAATTGCTAGCTAAAAGATGTAACTCTGCTGCCAAATAAATTTTGCAAGCAATGACCTTGCCAGATGAAAAGGTTTCCTTTATAATCTTCACTGGTAGGTAGGAGCCTGGGATCAAATAGGGACTTGCAGGAGCAGCAGGTTCAGTTCCCTGCCTATGAACACAATCGCACCTTCCATAATGTATCTGAAAGTAACAGATCTCATGAATTTATTTAGTTGTGTTGCTGTTTGTTTTCTCCTCTACCCTTCTATCCTGATCTTCTAAGCAAGTGCTACTGCCTGCCCTCAGTTTTTGGAAGTGAAACTGATACACAAGGCAGCAAAGTAATCTGGTCAAGATAGCTCCTACCGTCCTGAATCACAGCTGTAAACTGCCATTGCTTGCTCTGTAGCCCACTATCCAATGCACACGTGAATGAAGATAGGAATCAGGTGAGAGTGTTGTGTGGTGTCATCAGTTCCATTGAACCTGACTGACTTCTGGTCCCTGTTTTTTTTTGGTGGTTGGTTGAAAATAATCATAGAATGTGTGTTCTGTTTTGTAGAAAGCACTTTTATAGGTATGCTCATAAAAGCCCACACTTGAACACAGTTGGATAATTCCTGCTCTTTTGGTGAAATCAGACCACAATCATCAGCTTCCATCTCTTAACCTCACTCTAGCATGGTCAACTTAGATAATGGGAGGACATGTTTTCATGCTGTTTTCCAACCTGTCTTAATACTCCTGTTGTCACATCTGCTGTCCCTGAATTTTCAGTGAGGTCAAGCATGGATGTCCACAGCTCCTGTGGGTGGGGTCTTCTGTCTTTCTTCTCTCATAACTAAACTTCTAAAACTCTTCATTGCAAACTACCCCAGCTAGGTAACTCAAAAGACACCCTGAACACTTTTTGAATAATGTATGAATTCAGAAAAGTTCTGATCTGACAGAGTATTTGAATTCATACTGAATGTTGATCAAGGGAGTAATTCCACTATATTTTTTGTGCTCCACATATATGTTTAAATGATTCTTTTCTCAGGAACTTTCAGGTCTGGCTCAGGATGACGAATATGAGACCTCAGAGTGCCTAGATAAAACAATGAAAATCCTTGTTTGTGAAAAGAGAAAAGAACACTCAGTGATAGGAAACGCAGAGAAGATATGTTAAGTATTTAAAATGAGAGAACAAGAGTTTCTTTTAAAATGGAGCAGTCAATGATTGCTCGCACAGTATAACTTAGTGATATTGCCTATTCTTCACTTGCCAGTTACCTATAAAAAATATTTTTTTCCCCCAAATGTGTTTGTGTTAAATTGTTCAGTTGCTCTATGGTTCTGATCCACCACTAAGTTGATAGGAATTTCATTGCTGTAAGTGAAAAGAGATTTAGACCACACCTCTTCCAAAACTTCTTTGCTTCATACATACTTGATTATTTTCTGTTCATTACACCCTGTCATTTGCTATGTACACTGCTATACCATATCTGTTCCCTGAGCAAATACATCAAATGTATACGAACAGAAGGAAGGGAGGTGAATGTGTAAATTCTTGCTGAGAAATTTAGGAAAATATGTTTTCCCTGGCTTCAAGTAAGCAAATTTCATATGCACAACTAATATGCAAATAATAAAATTTACTGAGATGGAAGATGGTTGGTGGCAGACTAAAACTATCTACCTTAGTGAAAAACAAAAATCCCTGAACATAACACCCATTCGCCTCTTGCAGTATTCACCTGTGGAATTTTGACTTTCCACCAACAGTTTTTTGAGGAAAACAGTAAAATCAGCAACAATAACTTTTTAGCATAATCCACTAAAAGCACTGAAGATAAAAGTTTAAAAACTATCCATGAAAGATGTCATCCCAATAAACTTACACACCTGTTTTCCCCTCACCATTTCTTAGAAATACAGGTGGAACATAGCCATGCTTTCCTAAAATTTAGCAGGTGTCACAATAAGAACAGTGAGGTTGCGAGAAGGGAAAAAGTGAGGCAGATACCCTACAAGACAGTGTGTTTCCTGTCTTCTGCTCTTAGTCCATTGATTCTTGGCCTGTCTTTATTGACTTAATGCAGAAAGTAGTCTGACAGCCTCCCTTTTAATCATCCAAACTGGTGCTCGTAACTACTCATCCTCCTGCCTTCAGGAAACTTTTCTATGGGCTGAACAGTTTCAGTTTTTGCATCTCTTTTGCCAGGTCAGATTTCTCTAGGTTTTGGGAGAAATATATTCTGGTTTTTAATTTTAGTTATCCTTCTCAAGAGACTCTCCAAGGGACTAGTAGTTGCTTAATCTCAAAGTATTCAGTAATGCCTGGGAGCTGATATTCATGAAAAAACATTCTCTCCTTAAGCCCATCTGATTTTTATGTCTCAATGTAATATTTCTGTATAGCTGAACAAAAAACTTTGGGGGGGCGGGGGGAGGCTGAATTTGTTCTGACTTGTTTTCTTCATGCAATTTTAACCCTGTGAACTTCCTGTTGAAATAACTAAAAAATGGGAAGGCATTCCAATCCTGGGGAGTTGTTAACAGCTGTCCTCTCTTTTTAGTCTCTTTTCCATGACAAGCAAAGCAGTTTTAGCTAAAAAGTTAACATATTTTAGCTATTCTTTTAGTATAGCATATGTGTTTGAAATTAGAAAATGGCAGTGTTTTCTGTCAGCTCACTGCTGGCCACTTACTCACCGTGGATAACAGTCTGGGAGTATCTCTGCAAAGGGCTGGTCCAAATATATTTTATCACATAGCAATGGCACAACAGTGTTTTAGATATATGTGCCAATATGGAGAGAGAATGACACCGGAACCTTGAAAGAAATCACCAAGCTGGAGACTGTAGCCTCATGGCACTGAAACTTTGTGTATTTTATTTCCACTACCCATTGTACTGCTCCTAAAGTGAATGTCAATAATTTATTTACAAGTCAAAGTTTCTCAGTCTTGAGTTGTGAAAGAAATGAGAACAAACTATCTCTCTAAATCACTAGTGAAAGGCTTCAGTGCTGAAAGGAAGTCTTGCATAGCTGAAAATGTGAAATCATTAAATTACATTATTTAAACAGCAGCAGGTCATATTTTAGCAACAATACAATGGAAGGGGAAATGTATTAAACATCTTGAGAGATAGGAGACAGCCATTAACATGCACTGTTACAGTTGACACAGATAATGGTTAAAAAAAATTAAGAAGGCTTTTTTTATATAGAAATCAGTCAAAAAGAATGTTAGGTAAAGACAAGAGTAACAAAAAGAAAAAAACCCTATTGTTTACATTTATTAGATCTTGTTTCCTCTGAACAGAGATTTGTATCATTAATTGTACAACAGATAAAGTAAACATGCTCTGTCTCCATTCCTCCATGTACACACACCTTAAAAATCAGAAATCAGAGAGAGATGAAAAACAAGAAAGAGACAGAAAAGAAGTAAACTAAAAACCTCAATTGCTTACTGATCTAGAGTCCAAATTCCAGTTCCTTAGAACATTTTTCCCTTTTAACTAAAGTGATGCAGTCCCTATTCATTTGTATTCCCCTTCAAGTAACATGAAATAGCTTTCAGAGTCTACAGAAAGGCAGTATTTCACTTATGTATTTTAATGAGCACCAATGTCAGTAATAATCAAAATGATGTTTCACTTAGAGGAATAGTTTATTCCCAGGTACTTTTGCAGTGTACTAACACAACCAGAACAAGAATGACAAGAACCAAGAGGAAGAGCTGCACTCGTAGCAATTTCTGTGAAGCCCTCAAACCAAATATACCTCCCCCATCACTGTATAAATGCTGCACAAAGTTCAGTCACTGTGAAGGGCTCACACAAAGAAGGGGATAGCCAACCCCAAAGACAAACCTCCCTAGCTTACTACATGGAAAGAAGTAAGAGAGATGTGAGCATCCGTAAGCACACTGTGGCATGCACAGAGTGTCTGTGGATTAGCAGCCTCTACAGCAGGTTTCCTCAGGCTGTCAGCTGTATCCCATCCAAACTGTTGTAGGATAACTGAACTAATATGCAGAGATCCCTGAAGATGGGATGAGTTATCTCTGTCTGGTCTCCCAGGAAATGTACTTTTTTGGAAGGCCTAACATTTGCTTTTGGAAGAAAGGGCAAAATCTCCTTTTCTGTAGGTAGTATAACAAGAATCTTACTGGGTTGTTTGTTTATTTGTTCAGGTTTTTCCCTATCATACAAGGCTTCTCCTCTGCGAATGCATTGGCCCCGTGTTAATTGCTCATCTTGTTCAGTGGCAAATTGCTGCCTTCACAGAGGGAATGTGAAAGGTTCAGGTCTTTATTAGTTACTAGTTGTTTATTGATCCCTCCCAGAGTGTTAGCTATTTGTTGTTTGGTTTCTCTGCCCCATAAGTTAAAGGCCTACCATCAGAGGCATTAAAATGCAGTAGCCTTAATGCTTGTGTGCTCTGTTGTTGACCTCCACCCAAAACAGACCTCAGACATGCCTATTTTTTTGCTACTGATAGTTATGGAACAACATCGGTCAGAAGTAATGATGTGATGTAGATCAAATTCTGAAACCAAAGTGTTCACACCAACTTAAACATCGCAGGCCAAGTACTGACAAAGTCTAAATTTCCAGCCTTCTATGCCAAGAAGCAGATGGAAAAGATGGAAGTAGTCTGCACCTCCCCAAACTCCCCAAAATTTCCACCAAAACCCTATTGGTTAACTATCCTGTAGCAGGCATGACCACTAAGCTAGGAGTTGTGGCATGACTGCTATGTGAGGCCTGGTAATTTTGGGGAATGTAAACCTTTACGGAGCCCTGACTCAGACTGATACTGCTCCTGGCAGGAATATTCTGCATACAGGATTATAAATGAAATTTCCATCAACCAGAACATGGATGCATTTTAATGCTGCTTTTAAAGTATGTCTTTGCACCTGTTTTGAGAGGCCTTTAATCTTCTTCTTGAATTTAGACTGTGACAATTTAAATTAATATAGAGAAAACTCATTCCAGTAATGTGAAGCACTCAACTTACTGTAGTCTTACAAAAGCCAAGAAATTTCAAATGCTAGTGAAAAACCTAGCTAGCCTTTGTCACTCTGTTCTTCACCTCTGCATTTTCACACACATGCTACATGCAGTAGTTGATCACATGCAAATCGGTAGGTATACCCAGATCACATACCAACGGATGGGTACATCTATATGGGATATGCACATGTGATTCTCATCCTGGTCCAAGACTCTCTACTGCAGTAGAGAGAGTTGTACAGAGATTACCAGGATGGATTTGCAGCCTTCACTCTTAATTTCCTTGCCTTAGTGGATTTAAGTCAGACATTTATAGTATTTGTGGTTTAATTTCCTTTGTTTTTCCATGGTCTTTGTATTAATAAAATCACTATGATTCATGTTTTAAAAACTCCCTGGATACAGACTTGTGTTCCTGATTCACCAGTGAGATTCTAATCAAGGACATATATATTTAGGGACTCATAAAAACAACAAAGTCTTTATTGACCAACTGGGTTTACGGACATTTTTAATAGTGTGAATTTTGAATGCGTGTAACACACAAATGCCTGAGAGCCAATTTTTAAAATGAAATTTCTTTAATGTCTATGTGATTCTGTACCACAGAACCATACACTTCCTCTTTATTGGAGACCTCCAATTCTTTCTTCTTTTTTTTTTTTTTTTTGTCGTGGAAAATTCTGAGGCTATCTTATGACTTTCTCATTAAAATCTTAAAGTTTATGCATATTGAAACATTTTATAGAATTTTCTTTACTCCTTTTTTTTTTTTATTTGAGGAAAAAAAATATCTCTGGCACTGAGATTGCCCCATAAATGGGAAGAGAATCTATCCATCAGAACATCAGAAATTATAAAAGTGAAACTTTCTTCAGTTTTCTGGTCCCCAGACCTCTGTGCAGTCTTGTGTCCTCTGGGTAGAAAGTTGTGCTCATGGAGATCTTCAGGCCTCCACTTCATTTTCCTGAAGCTGCCTTCATTCCTTGACTGTTTCATCTTTGCAAGCTTGTTACTCTGACTGATGTAGCAGACCTGAGACCTGTGTTCTTGCTCTGCACTTTGACCCAGGTGTTCCATATGATGGAAGACAATTCGTGCATATTTTTTGCAAGTCTTCCCACCTGTAAACAAATCTAGTAGAGGTTATGCTTTCCTACAAAGTGCCTTAAATCACTACTGTTAGATGCCTTGAGTTCCTCACACACAGCTAGATCTTTGCTAAATGTTCTAAATCCCTAAGTCTTGTTCTGATCCACAGATGTAAAAGAGTCTAGGCTCTTTTTTCAGTAGCTGCAAAAATAAAGTGAATTTTCCTTATTTTTTGGACCTACAGTCATGTTTTCCAGCTCATAGAAGGGCTGGAGGTTTCCACCAAGGTCAATAAGATCCAGCACCATACGGGCTCTTAGATAATTGCCTGCTATAGTTCTTTTTCTCGTTTATTTTTACATAAATATTGCTTTTAAACTTAATAATCTGTAGACGCGACATATCTTAACAGACTCCTTTTTCACTTAGTTGTGTTTTAATATGATAAATTATGCAATGTTAAAAATAAATATTCATCATAAAAACAAGGTACTCATCTCATTTCCAATAATTAATGCTATTCAATTAAACAGTGATGCTTCAGATTTACAGTATCTTTTCCTTTCTGTTTCTCAGATCGCATTTCAGTCTCTTGTGCCTTTCCTCATCCAGAGGTGACTCTATCCATCCTTTATATTTCAGTTTGGTTTCTTAAGCCATTCACAACCCAAGTATTCCTGAATGTATTCTGTACTGTGTAGCTGATTTCCTATTGCGTCAGCAGTAATAACTGAAGAAGAGGTGATAAAACTGTTGTAATTTTACCGTTATATTGGACTTCCGTATTTTAGAAGATGTAGTTGTAGCAGGACATGGATCCTGTTTAAAAAGCAAAGAAATGATAGTAGGACATTTTGAGGAAATTCACTTATCGGCACCCTGAAAGTTGTCTCTTTTGTCTCTCTTACTTTTAAAAGGATAAAACCTTTCAAGAACAAATTTTGAACCTGTTTTCTGAAAACTGTTAAGTCTAACATCTGAACGGAGCAATCACTTTCAGATTCTCTGTTCAAGATTTTAGCTTTTCTTTTCCCAAAGCAGTGCTTGTGAAGAAGAAGCACTGCTGTGTTTCCTCCCCCCCTACCCCCAGCATAGCAACATCTTTAAAAAATACTCAGTTCCCCAACCCCCCAGGCTTTCATTTTACTGGTAACCAAATCAGGTCTTTGAATATTTGTTTTACTCTGCTTTAGCAAGAGTGGTTGTTCATGTTACATTTATCTAATATGAACACCTTGGCCAGTTGTAACCAAAATTAAAAACATATACTATTTGCTCCATTTCTCAAAAGAATATAATTGGTTCTAAGTGTTAGACTTATTAAGTGTATCTTTATGCATTTATGTTCCCATGAGTGCCATTATTTTAAAATTTTTTAGTGATATTTGTATATATTCAATGTTCAGCATCAGATAATTTGAGTTTCCTGTGTTTGTAAGATAGCTCACAAGGGAGAAAGTTGTATTAAATAAATAATACGGATAAATTTTCTACTGCCATATATTTCAAAGCTAATGCAGCTAACTTTCAGTGGAATGGTAACATAAGACACAGTGCTATAATATGATTGATTTGTTTTGACAGCAGCCAAATAATTGAGAGTGAAAGGTGTCAGCACAGATGAAATATTGTATAAGCCACATTCAGAAGGCAACCCCAGCAGCAATAGCAACTGGAGTTTTATTTCCTTTGATATCGCACTGTTACTCACTTCCAGTTTATTATAAAACCATGAAAGGTACGCAACTTTACGTATGATGGAGGCTTTTAAGGAGGGGATAGAAACAAGTTTGTCAGGTACTTGAACAATAGATACTGACAATGGGATTTATGATGGATACAATATACAAGGGTAAATTATCTTAATCTTTCCCACTAGTTTTCTCTCTTCTTTTAAACACTTTTTTCAGGTTACTGCTTGTCTGGCATCTTACCTCTAGCTTGGAGGGTGATTCCCTCCAGAGCAACCAGTCTATGGATTGCCTGGCAGGGGATTGCTGCAAAACAGTGCTGCCATTACCCTCCACAGCAGTGAAACTTAGTTTTAGTTCACCTCTTCTGCACCACAAACCATACAACTATACACTTTCTGGCTAACTGAGACAGGGTAAGGCTTGTATGTTTGCGTCATGGCATCCTATTGCACTGCAAGGTTTACAAAGAACTATAGCATCTTTTGAGTCTAGGAGACTGCAAGTGTACGAGTAACCTACTATAGAAGGCAGCCAAATAGACCAGCTGAAATAATGCCTGAAAATGTAACATGATATGAAAATCACTTTTGGGCTTTCTTAAAAGCACATTGAACAAGGCGCTGCGGCATGCTTGTAAGAAACCAAGGTATAAAGCTTTCTTTGTCCTGAAGTGCCATTGATTTCAGTGGGAGCCAGACTCCAAGGTACAGTTTGAATTGAAATTTATATGTCCTGCCATTCATTTCAGAAATGCTCCATTAAGAAGACACAATCTGATGTGAATGACAAGGGTTCTCAGTAATGAGCTCTTGCTCATGCAAAACAAAACAAACTATGACAACCATCATGTTAACAAGATCAAGAACCCTTGTGGCTTTGTAAAGTATCATCTAATCTATATCCATACCTATACCTATACAAATATAATTATTTTACTTGAAGAAAAGTAAATAACAGAATGGGATGAGATTTCCAATACAGATCAATTTATACACAGTCCCATTCCACTTGCATTCTTTTTGTCTCCTGATCTGGTAATTTCATAAATGGCATGGTGGAGATTAGAAACTGAAGCTGAGAAACCTAAACCTACTGTTATTAGTACAGGAAAAGTTTTAATTGAAGTGTTGTAGGAAGGCAGGAAGTAAACCACTGTTCATAAAATATATCTTACTGTAGAGAAGGCTGTATCTACTGAAGTATCTTGTTTAAAACAGGTAGAGGTAGGCAGACTTGAAATTAATCCTTGTGTTTTCAGCATTTTCTTCATGTTTGACCTGTGCAGACAAGACTTCTTCTGGAGAAAACTAAACTCAAAATTCCGCTACAAGAGCATACCTACTACATTCCAGAGCCGAGTGGAGATACAAAGGACCAAACCAACAACTGGTCCTTTGGGCAGCTTCAAGACCCATACAATCAGTGCAAACCAGAGTAAACACAGTCCAAAGTAGAAACTCTGAATTACAAGTAGAGGGAGTGAAAGGGACTTGGAACCAACTGCTTCCATCTAGTCATCTTCTCATAGTGCAGCAAATTACTTGCTAACATTGATGTAGACATGCTTCAGGAAGAAGTAATTTGTGAGTATTGTACATGCAATGAAACCAAATCCTCATTGCTTATGATTCAGAGCAATATAATCTAGGTGGAGGCTTCTCTTAGAGCACTGAGTGCCCAAGTTGCAGGACTGTGTGTCTTATGTAATAAATAGTTCTCTGCCATCTGCACCTGCAGTTAAAATTAGCTTGGTAGGTCTGATTTTAGCCAGCAGCAGCTGTAATGTTCTCTTTAGTAATTGAAGAGAGAATGCTGAACATGAAATGTCTGCATGTTTGTGTGTGCATAAAGCTATTGATAGGCATTGAAATGGGAACAATGAAAGCATAGGCTTTCCAAGTGTCGTGTTTTCTGTACAGATGTTAGCCTCCTCATCAACAAGTATTACAGGACTACATGAAAACATGGATGGGTAACAAGACTCTTGGGAGAGTGCATAGTACTCATGAAAAATCTCTGCTTTCCTTTCCTTTCTTATATGACTTCAGATATTTTCTTTTCCATGTCCCAGCTTGTACCTATGAGCATATATGTATACTTCTACCTTTCCTTCTAGGCTTCAACTAGCTCCTTCATCCAGGAGCCTCTGTCCAGTAGGCTGAGGAGTACAAATTCTTCCTGAGAAGAATTTCACAAAGTAGTGTGTAGAGGTAGAAGGTCTAGTTAATAGAAAGATGCTCAAGTGTCTAACATGTTTCCTGGCCACCGTAAGTGGGATTCCTCTGCGGTTGCTCACCGCTTGACTATTAGAGGCATTTGTCAATCCATTGCTGATGGAACAAAAAGCCACTGAAAGAAATAGGAGTGAAAAAAATCCAGAAGAGACAAGTCAGGTAAAAGCCAAAAAGCACAGCCTTCTGGCCCTTTGCTGGCCAGGCAAATGGAAGAGGAAAAAAAGTAAGCTAGCCACTCAAATGAACCAGCTCTCAGGCATTTCCCACACGTTTTTGTGGACATTTTTCTGATTGGTCTCATAACCCAAACAACTGCTTGTTTATCTAGTTGGAGATAAAGTAGTTAGCTTTGAAAGTTAAAAGACCAGACAAGTTGTCTTCATAGTAATTGCTACTCCATAAAGATTCCAGTGACTATTAATAGATGGGATTTTGCAGACTTCAGCATTGTGAATAGTTCCCTTCTTAGACAATAGGTTTTTGCTAATCAGGAAGTAAAGTAAACATTTTTCCACACACCTCTTCTTCTGAAGTGATTCCACATCATTGTTACAAGTAAGTGGTCAGCTCTAAGTGGTAATTGTGATATGCCAGCACAGTGCCAAATCCAGAGGCCCTCAACTCTCAGTTTTAGTGAGGCAGATTCATTTTAGATGTGATGCTTGAGGCCCTGTTGACATTTGGGGGTTTGGGTTTTAAAAATCCCTATGTGAAAACCCTCAAGGTTTGGCTGACTATAACCCGCAAATGGTTTGACAGGGCCCTATTTACAGAGACTGCTCAAGAGCCTTTCCCTTCCCCCATTTGAGTGGTCAGCACTGACATACTCCATTATGAGAAAGCCCCACTTAACGCGGAACTACTTTCAATTGTCATGAGCACTCAGCTTTATTTAAACTGACACCCTTTCCATCACCCCCAAGCTAGAATCCCAATGTCAGAGTGCTTCAAGAACTTTGGATTCAAAGCCATACTGTCTGGCAAAGAGCTATGATAGAGTGGTTCTAAACTGCACAGAAGTGAACTTCTGAGATGGAAGGACAATCCCGAAGGTGAAGGGAGACATGGTAAATATGGATACGCTAGGTAAGCAGAGGAAAAGAGAGCAAAGGGAAGGCTTGCCTGTAGATTCAGATCGGGAAAGAGACCTGGAGGACCCACACTTCTCCCTTCCCTTGCTCTTAATCAATTCATTAAACTTCATTCTAGCTTGCTGTTAGAAAGGGTTACAATTCCTTTGTGTTCCAAGAGCTTCCTTCTCCCACCACAGCGGTTTGCTCAAGAGCCAAGAGCATGTGTAAACAATCTGAGATTAAACAGCATGGAAATATCTGTGCTCTATTCCTACAGAGGAAATATAGTCTATCTGTAAAAAATAGTTAAGTGACCACTAGATCCCTCCTGTTTCTTAATATTAAGCAAATGCTTATGCATGTGCCAGCTCACTGAAGTGGTCCTGTTTAATATGGAAAAAAAAGTCATTTTAATGATCCTCTGTTTACTAATGGAGAAACTAAGGCACAGAGTAATGAAGTGACTGCCCTATATTTCTCAGCAGAAAAATAGCAAAACTAGCCATAGAAACCATGTTTCCAAAGTCCAGTCTGCAAATGTATATTTACAAATTTGTAGCGGGAGAACATTATTTTTAAATTAGTGTAAGAAAAGAGTATTTAAAGAGAATGCTGTTACAGGATATTTTCTGGGTGTTCCTATAAACATTTCTTATAGATGGTTTTAAAGGCTGAATCCTGATTGTCTCAAATGTATATTCCTTTGGCTTTAGGTTGGCTGCTTCCATAAGTAAAATTAACAATATTCAGTTGTATATTTTAGCCCAAACAAAGAGAAAAAAAAAAAAGGCTCTAATAAAACCCAGCCAATGTCTGAACTGTGAATGGTTTCCTCCTTTTCTCTCTTCTTTCCCCTGGAGAAGTACACTATCGCAGTAGTGGTTTGGGATTAAGTAATCATCTCTGCTTTCTGCAGATCTAGAGCAGTTTATGGTTTTGTCTGAGTTTTTGTTTTAAGATCAAATGTCATTGTGACAAAGACTTTTTTCTCTACATACAGTTACTTTTCAAAAATATACCTGAATTTTAGAGGTGGAGGGAAGGAGAGGGAAGGGAGGAATACCACTACTTGGGTTTCATGCCAGACTTTAATGTAAAATTAATTCCTTTAAAAAGATTTTTAAAAAACCACAACATTTTTCTAATGTGCATTAAGAATGTTGGAGAGCTCACTGAAGCATATACTTTGAGCTTTCAGGAGCAATCTGTAGTCAGGCATTTTAAATGAAAATTGATTTGTGATTTACATGGTCAGTGGAAAGAAAATTAACTTATGGAAGGTTGTAATGAAATATTAGACAAGTAAAAAAGTAGATGGTGATCTAGTGGAACTAAAAGTCCCATCTGGAAGAATTCTGTGACATTTTTACATTTATCTGTGTTCTGCATGAGTTGTAATGTTAGTGGTAATTTTATGGGACTGAACTGAAATGAAAAGGGTGTTATCACAGATTGCCTACAATATAGGATTGTGTTCAGTGGAGAGTCCTGTATCCTTTTCTCCATTTTCCTGTAATATGACTCATTGCACTTTTTTCAGCTACTGTTGTTGAATTCATTCAGCCTTTTACTTGAGGTTATTAAAGAAGAACATCAAATGCACACAAAAACAATCTAGCAGCACATTAAAAATCAACACGGCTGCTTCCACTTACTCCTGCATAGGTGAGGCCCTAACCAGGAGACCCTTTAAAATATATGCTAAGATTGCACTTTATCATTCTTAAACACAGGCTATTAACACAGATTTAAAAATACATTCCCTTTCAATTTCTGACTCATCAGCATAGCAGCAGTAAAGAATTAAAGCTTTTCCAGAAAACATACTGCCCTACTTCTGTTCCTCTGTTCATTTTGAACTCTGACATTCACTGTATGACATCCCTGATTGCTCTTGCTGTCAGTTTCTCAGAGAATGAAGAAAGAGAAGCATGTCAGAATAGCATGATGCCATAGTCTCTGCATTCTTCTCCTGCTTTTGTACTAGAAAATCTTTCTCTTTTTTCAACAATACGGACTTTGCTGGTAATAGAAATAGGAACTCTTGTACTAACTTCTCCCAGATAATAATCTCTCTTCTCTAGACTCCATGTATGGCAACCACTAATTTATCATAACTTTACACAGTTTGAAATATATGACTCTAACTTGGCAGAAGATTAATATTCTTTGGAATCAGTAAGATTTATTAATGCCTTTGTCAAAATTAATCCCATTGTGGATTTTGAAAATTCTCAAATTTTCAAAATCTAGAGAAAAATCTTCCCATCAAAGGCTTGCTTCCTTCTGTTATTAAATGAATTAGTTCTATGTCCTATGTCTTGTTTGTTGAGGACATCTAATCTTCTTTTTCACAGGAGAAAATATCTTTATGCCACTTCTTCCTCTCTGTTCCTTTAGGAGATAAATAGGTGTCATTTGAATGCATGCTAAGCATTCTAGTTTCTTTGCACTGCACAGGTTTTCAACATGGGTCACCAGCATGTAGGGTTTGGACACTCTTGAGCAAACACAGTCTGTAGACTTGTCCCTCTTCTCATGTTATTTTTTTCTAGTCAAAACTGGAGAATCAGGTTTGAAATTATACCAAGTCCGTATTACTGTTAGCTAAAGTTAAATTAAAATCAGATTGTACAACTAATATGCGCAGTGTTTTCGCTCGAATAAGTACAACACGGAAGAGTATAGTTTGAAACATGCCATGTTATTTCTCCAGGAAATTTATTTTAGAAGCATATTTGAAGGAGGGGAAATATCACAAGTCCTTCACAAACAGTATATATGATTTTCAAGAGAATGATGTGGCTAATCATGGTAGGAGCAGCCTTTCTAATCATGGGATACTGTAGAGGTCACTATTAGGTATTGGCTTTCCATCCTATCCATCTGAAACAATATACCATAGTGAATATAATCAGTAAATGGTGGCAAATGAACCTATTAGGAACATCGGCATTGCAAAATGACAAGTTTTGAGAAATAGATGTTAAGTGGATCCTGCAGCCGGTAATTGTCATCCGGGGAATAATTACACTAATTAATAGTTGCTAACCCCCAGACCCTTGTGCCTGTGACTTTGAATGAGTTAATGATTGCTGCTTTTGAGACTGTATTGCTGGTAGATTTTCAGTAAGTGTCAGCAGAGTAAAAAGTCCCCAGGGGAGAGACTGACTCTGATGATCTTTGGGGTCTCATTTTTACAAACCACAAGTACATCTCCGAATGATCAGATAGCATCTCCACAGACCACAAAGTAGTTGGAGATTGTCTAATGAAGAGATCCATTTCATTATAAAGTTCTTGATTTGTAAAGTTAATATTAAGTTCATGTAACCTCAGATGCATAGCACTTGCCATCAGAAGGTTTTAGTTTTCAGGCTGTGCTTTAAATGAACCACAAACCCCAATTTTTTCCATTGTCTTTCCTCTTGACCCTAGTTATGGGGACTCTATTTCTCCTGAAATTAATTTAAAATGCTAAGAAATCTTTATTGGCAAAATTTAGTTTCTGTAGGCTTTTAAAGGCTGGGAAGCTTATTTTACAGAGGCAAGTGGGTCTAATTCCTTTGGCTATTCTGTCTTCTTTCTCTGTCTCTCTTTCATCCCTCCTACTCCCCAATAAATAACTATATGAGTCCTGTAATATCCATAAATTTGGGACATATAATCTAGCTGTCTTCTAGGGGTGAATATTAGGGATAATTTTGTGTTGTTAAAATCAATAGTTGACTGATGTCACGATGGCAAGAGAAAAATTCCAGTAAAATCAAGATTATGTTCATCAAGGACAACGAAAAATGTAAGGAGAGCTGTATTTCTCTTAGTCTTGCAGTCTGTGAATGAAAGGGTTATTAATATACTTTTGGAAATTAGTCCATGGTCTTTGATCAGATGGAATGATGAAAGAGATTGAGTGCTTCCCCATGTTGGAGCCTATTTTTGTCGAAACAAAGAAACAACTATGTAGTACTACAGTATCGTAAGTCCAAGTTACTTGCACTAGTACACTATTAGTTGATGATTCCTCATAATATCTTCAGGGAGTTAGAAGATATCATAAAAATAGATCTTTTCTTAACTGCATTTGCTGCTTCTGATGTTTTCCCATGGCCCTCCACACGGACGAGAGAGCTCCTTGAGGTCAGTGTGAGTTGTCCTGTCCTGAGCCATAAAGCTGCTAGTTGACAAAGATCACATCTTTTGTTCTGTAGGAAAGGAGAACTGCCTATAGAAAAATCCATGAAAGTTTCAAAAAATTGGAAATGTTGGCACTTCAATGTTGCTTTGAACATAGAACCTGGAATATAAACCTAGTATCTGTACAGCATGTAGAAGCAGGATTAAATAGGGCAGTTGTATGGACAGTTTATTAATTTCTACAGTCTGCAACAAAGAATTGATTTGTAAACTTTCTCTTTTTTTTGAGCACTTATTTCTCATAGGCATGTGTCATTTTTTTATTTGCTTTGTTTTGTTTACTAATTATACCCATATGACAAGTGTACATAGTGCCAAAGTAAGATAAGAATGGTGATGTTTTTAAGGAAGAAAGCAGTATGAATTTTAGGAGCCACATAAGTACTAGGTGGCTCCTTTAGAGACCACAGTGCCATGTAGACAAAGAGGAAAGTGTCCCCAAGCTTTTGAAACCAAATGTAGAAGCTAAATCATTGCTATCTCCCTTAATTAAGATCCTGTGTTTCTCCACATGACAATTTATG
The DNA here is from genome assembly GCA_013397865.1 of Struthidea cinerea. Taxonomy (NCBI): domain Eukaryota; kingdom Metazoa; phylum Chordata; class Aves; order Passeriformes; family Corcoracidae; genus Struthidea; species Struthidea cinerea. The sequence continues at coordinate 221,610 of VZTI01001828.1, read as the reverse complement.
GAATAGTATGTTTTATAGTGGTATGTTATTTGTCTCAGAAGGAACAATCTATTAGAAAGGTATTGAAGTTGCAGAGCTAAATGGTACAAAATAAAGAAACATATTACTTTGTCAACTACCATCAACAGTCCTTACAGGTCTTCCAAAAGATTTGATACCTGACATTATGTTAAAAAAAATGAAATATTTTAAGTAGTTGATGTTGCATTTTGCCATGGCAGCAGTGATGAAGTTCAATTGTCTTTATCTTCATTCACACACCTGAGAAGTGTGGCAAGTAGAAAGATGATATTAGGTTAACTGCTGCTCTGCTTATGCTCTGTAAAACAAGAAGAAAATGAATGAGATCTATATTTTCCTGTATTTATACAGAATGTATCAAGGGTGCTAACGTCAATGTTGTAAGTTAAACAGAAGAATACCAGAATATTATGGAACAAGAAAACAATCACGACAAAAGGGGGGGAGGAAAGAACAGAAACTGGGTGGAAGATAATGTTCCTGGAAGCTGCAATCCATCCAATAAGGCAAGGAGAAACAAATGGCGCTGAAAATATGCCAGTTGTCTGAAAAGGTAGATATTATATACAGCAAGAAATGAATAGAGAAATAATGGTAAAGAAACTACTCTTTGAATAAATGCGAGGGCCTGGCTTTTAGAGCTAGAGAGCGGCTTTCAGGCACTACAGTACCTCAATTTTTGAATTTGGACAGTGGCAAAATCAGCTGGCACCGGAAATACCGGCGCTCTGAAAATGGGCACAGAGCCCAAGTGGTCTCCTTATGTCAGTGATGACAGTGAGCCTGCCCCTGGAAGGCAACAGTCATTGCTTAGTGACAAAGTTAACCAGACGGTGCATAAACCCTTGTCATTTGACATCAACCATGCAGATTAAGTCTTTTGTTCCAGACATTGCAAAGATCATGAGACCTGTGAGGGAGAGAAAAGGACACAAGCTGTAGGCTTGCAGTGAGTGGTCTCATTTTCCTCTGAAACTAATTAATTTGACTTTGAGAGTTACTCCTTAGACTGCTGTTGTTGAAACTGGTATTTTAGTGCTAAATTTCCAGAGGTCTATGGCTAGACAGAGTCTAGTCTTGTGTACTACAGAGAGCATGGGCTTCATTGAATTCTACCTATTTAAACCACAAATAGCTCTCATGGCCTTTTGTATGTGTGTTTTTAGACTTTGATTCACTGTGCTTCAAAAAACAGCAGTCTGTCTAAGCAGGAAAATTTTGATTCTGAGTTAGTATTAAGAAGATAAAAGGTTAGAGAAAATCACAAAACGAAAACTAAATCTGGATTTGAGATGAACAGAGAACATTAAATCCCATAGGCGGTGAGGCACAATAGGCACTGAGGCACAAAAATATTATTCATAAAGCCTTAAAAAACATAAATGATTAAAGGCTGGAATTAAGCAAAAATGTGAAGACATGTCCTGGGCCTATTGGATGGATTAGAATTTCCTTTGATACCAGTCCGGTCAAAATTTTGCCATTGTGGGGATAAAACGGAAGGCCTAAGCACAGGGAATGAAAAATGAAGCCAGTCTGGGAATGTGAGACATATTGTCTCTGGAGGCATGGTGTATCATAGTCTGTTTTGTTCTCCAGTTAAAATCCTTGGTTGAATTGCATCAGTGCTGCCACTATGAAAGGCTGTATAGCTTAGAGAGTGAACACAGCAAATTTATGTCTGGAAGAGGGGATAATTCTTGTTTGTTAAAGAAATATTAGTCCTTTTTGTGTTTCTTTTTGTGACTTTTTGTCACTAACATCTTTGGAATAGTGTGGTGATAGATGAGTTCATGGAAACAAGATGTCCATCCCAAAATACACTGGCAAGGAATAGAACATTTATGAAATAAATATTTGAGTGTAACTAAAAATGTATTTTACTATTGTTTTCAGTGCAGTGTTAGAGAAGGATTGCTAATTGGAAGCAAGATGGAGAAAGATATGAGAGAGAGGGACTTTTCTGGTTAAAAAAAAAAAGTGATAGAAAGACATTATGGCCCAAACTGTGTTCTGCTGGTTTTGAAATTATGGTGCACAGTAAAAGTAAATCAGCCAAATCTCTCCAGAGGTGTATTTTATCTGGTAAGGCCGTAAAGAGCAGGATCTACTACTCAGTTTACAAAATTGTTTCAGCATTTAAATACAGCCGCTACCATAATACATAGACACAAGCAATGTCATTATGCTAGATTTCTTGCAGTGCAGCAATTAAATTTCAAGACATTCAGAAGCTTTTTTAAGATAGAATTGCAGAACCTGACCACATTTTCCAAGGCTCATCTCTCTTCAGTGAGGCTGTACAGCTGGTAACCATAAAAACAGACGCTTTCAATATATTTTTAGCCATGTTTCCACCTACCGCCAGAATGCCGAGAAGTTTCTACTTTGGTGTACCTTTTTGCAAGAAGACAGGAGTATTTATAATTTTTTAGGATTCTATGGTTATATGTCAGAAATTCTTATTATGAAATGTTTTTGTAAACAAACTAAATTCCACTGGGAAATATACAGACACTGTTGCTTTTTTTTCCTGGGTTTTTTATTATTATTTTTAATTAGTGCTCTCCACAGAGTGTTGAAGGTTATGATAAACATTTCCTGGAGCAGATTTTCAGCCTGTAACTCTGAGGAAGAAATATGCATTTAAAGATACTGTTTTATATTTTGACTCTAGAGGGGATTTAAAAAAAGACTCTCGGTAGATTACAGTTTCTTTTCTCAAAAGAAGTTACAGGATATCTAATGAAGGAAATTTGTCCTAGCATTAAAACTGAGCTAAATTTGCGTGTATGTTTTTATTATTTTCTAAAATACATGACTTCAAACAGTTAAAGCACCATGCTCAGACAATATGGAAATACAGCTGAATTTGAAATTTACTATATGCTGTTTCTGCTTCTCATTTTTTGCCATTTCACACCTTGTCTGCGTCCCAAGCAAGCTTGTAAGTTTCCAGCGCATACATTTCTTGTGATGATATATTGTCCTGGAGGAAAATTTCATTTACTGGCTGTGCCCTTTGCTGAACCTGTTGCTAGTCAAGGAACATGATAAGCGTATAAGTAGCATGCTACTTCATTTATCATACATCGTTTTAGACACTCAAATATCTCATATACAATTCTGCATTCTGCACCAAGGGAAACTACTGAACTTGCAGGAAAAAAATCTACAAATAAATCATTGGTTTATAATATATAAATGTATCATCCTAATAAAAATTAATCATAGTTTATACTAAGACTGTAAGTGCCCTTTATTTTTTTTATGGCCTCAGTAACCACATGCTATCAAACACTAATAGAAAAATCTGACTTTTGTGATTTTGTGTATAGCAGAATTGAAAGATATAAAAATACTGTCTATTTTTAATAATTGAATTACATTGCAAATAAATCACAGGCTTGAAAGATCCAGCATTGCTAAGGACCTTCTGCTCTTCTAATATTTCTCTCTGTTTAAACTTTCATCATATCCTGTATAAAACAAATTTTGATTTAAGAAACAACCAGAACAGCAACACCAATAAAATCCTTTAACATTTAAGGAATTCAGAACTCACCAGAAAGAAAATATTTCCAAGAAATTTAAGGTCAAATAAAATGAAGTACATCTGACATGCTAGCTGTTCCTAGAAGAGCAGGTCAGGCCTCCCTAATTTCAGTCATGTGTCATCTATTGATTTCAAACCTTCTTCAGACCATCATCACAATATTTTACTACAAGCAGCTTTTTATTCCAACCTAAAATAATCTACATCCTCTTGAGATGTTGCATTTAAAATGTTGAATGCAAAACTCTTATTTATGCTAAGCCATGCTTACATTAATTAACCTTTCACTAAAATATTGGACTATGAAAAAGTATGTCTTACATTTATATAGCACCTTTTATCCTGCATCTTTTAACAACTGTACACAGAAGAGTCACTTCAACCACCTCTCATGTTTATCCTCATTTCTAGGGAGGAGTAGAAGCATTTAATGGCTTACAGTGACATTGTGTTCTATCTTTGAACTGGAACTGAAGAATTTGTTAAACAGAGTTTAATGACATGATCTGTAATTTGAATAGATCATCAGAGCTGATAGAAATCTGTCTGTGGAGAACAGAGGAGGGAGGCAGAGAAGATGAAAAAGCAAAACAAACCCAGATGTCATGCCATCTCATTGGCGATAGGGAAGAAATCTGCATACAGGGTTAGGGTTTTTTTGTACTTTTTGAGAACATCATCTTTAGAAAAGATGCCAGGTAAGGTGATAGAATGGAATCTCCAAGATAGGTTTCCTTCAGCTGAGAGGTTTTCCACCAGAGTCCTCATCTGAACTCGTCATCATGGTGTATGAAATACCAAATGTTGATATATAAGTGATCTGAATAGGAAACATGATGTTGTATTGCAGTCATAATTCACCTAGGTGAAGAGAATTAAAACATCTGAAACCAAGTAATTTCCTCATGTAATCAGGACATATTGTAAACAATGGGTGGGAAAGGAAGGAAGTAAAACTGGTGCTGCACAAATGATGTAGCCAGTCTAAAACTTAATGTCAAGACGATTTTTACCATCATTCACATCTATATCTCTTCATAGGAACAAATAGGTCACAACTTCAGTATGACCCATCATTTGAAACTAATAGCTGTGATTGGCTTATAAGAAGTTTGCAAGGTTTATTTAAAAACATAACAGTATTTTTTCCCATTTAAAACTCAGTGATAAAGAGATTGAAACTCAGATTTAGGACTTACAAATTGTTCTCTAGAATTGTGCATGTAGATTCATTTACAGTTGCCAAGATACTGCAGGGGCAGACCCTCTGAAGTTTCTGGTATAGAACTGGATGATTTGCTGAGCTTCAATGGAATGCTGAAATCAAAACTTTTTAAATAGTTTATGCTTATCTCTATAAGCAGGTTGCATATACTATGCTAGCTGTTGTTTATGATTACATTTTGTTCTGTCAGCTCATGGATGAGAAAAAAAATACTGGATAAACGGGTCATTATATATTGGTTGTATGTCTCTAGAGTTTTATGATGTATGTCTCTAGTGTTTTTATTATGGAATTTGGAGATGGAACAAGAACTTTGCACAACAACAGGTAGTTTCACAATTAAAAAATATCACTTGGTTTTCTTCGTGACCAGGTACTTCAGGTCAATGCAAGAAGTCAAATAGTCACTGCATTTAGTTTTCAGGAAGCAATATGATGCAAAGTGATTAATAAAAAAATTCAGGTCATTCTGGAACCAACTAGAATGGAGGACACGTGTACTGCTTTAGAATTATTTGAAATGGAATTTCCAACAATTTCCAAGCCATGGCTTTTCCAATACCAAACAGATGAGCTCAGTGCAGTGACAGATCAACACAGAATAGAACTAATTTCTTCTCACATTGAACATGCCTCCTTTCTTCACCTTGCCAGCTTTTTTCATATGGTGTTAAAGTGGTAAAAGATGCTCATTCACTTTGCTTTTTTCAAGCTGCTGATAAAACACATCATATTTAATATGAGTATAGAAGACAGGAAGAAACTCATATGTTTTATGGGGGAAAGACTAGCAAGATACTTTAGTCAGTGATGTTTTCATTTGTTCTCCTGAAAGATATCCAAGCCTAATTAATAGAACAGTTTATTTTATTGTGGTGGGTTTGTAGATTTAAACATAGTCTTCAAAGGAAATCTGTGCATAGCTACATTAAGGAAAAAAAAAATTAAAAAAACAGGCAACCATGGCTTTATTGTGTAGAAATAGTGGCCATGATTTGTCTCTTGCCATCTAAACATGCACTAACACTAATACTATCACTATTACATACTGTTACATACATTTCATTGCTGAGGAAATTAAGATGCTGAGAAGTCAGGGACCAAGAGAACCCAAGATCTGCCTCCAAACCTTTTCCTCTGCAGTGATCCCCATCCTTTCCACACATTATTTTCTTCTGTTTCATGCTCAGAGTCTAAAAACACTCACAGAAAGGAAACATCCTGGGAAAGAATGGAGATCACAGGATCAACAGTTGTTTATTAAAAAAAAAAATATCCATTAAAGAAGACGTAGACCTCTCATTCTGTGTCATGTATTCCTTAGCACCACCTTAATTTTAGTTGCTGTACCCTTGATTTATGTTTCTGGAGACAAATGTTTTATGCTGATGCCCTAGATTTGAAGTACTTCAAGTTCAGAAAAAGTTCTGAACAAGGGGGAAGACAGAAAGAACTCTGTTATATTCTTGCTGCAGAGCTCCTTGGCAAAAATAGAGCAATAGGTCACAGTCCCAGCAGAAGGATTCATGGGGAGAACCACCCTTGCATACAGGCAGTGGTGTTCCCTTGTGCTTTTCTCTGAAGCCAAGGACACAAAAAAAGAGAAACATGGTGCACCAACAGTCCTAACTTTACATGGTTCAACACACTTTATAGCAATTTTGCTCAAGGTTTTGGTTTAGGATAAAGGTTTCCTTTGACTTCTGAAAGCAGCTATTAAACTTAAAAGGTAAGGTATTAAACTTACTTGTTGAATAGATGCCTTAAAAGGTAGCTATTAAACTTACTAAGCTATTAAAGAGTTTTCTTCATCTCTTTTTTATTCTGTTTCCACAAAGCAGTGAGGCAGAGCTTGCCCTCAACTTGTTCTTGGTCTAGGTAGACTTCCTAGAGAGGAGTGTCTCTGCAAAAGATTATGGTTATTCTGTTTGGTTGCTTATTTATAATTTGTTTTATAGGTGCCTAATGATCAAACTGAGATCCCATCATGCTGTCCACAAAAAATACAGAACTAGAAGGCCTCCCAAAGCTGTGTGTAATACAGAAGAGCACAGATTAATGTGGTCAGATAGGGACTATAAAAACCAGTAAAGCAGTAGTGGTCAGTGTAGCCTTAACATATGCTGTCTGTCCTTGAAGAGTAAATGAGAAATAATGGGAGAAGAGGAAGGGCAGAGGTGGGCGATACAAATCCTTGAAAATGAAAATAAGTAGCTTCTGTTTGATGTGATGAAAAAAGGTTAAGTGAACCAAATGATATGAAGAGACATCTCAAATAGTAGCCTTGGAGAACCAGCAACAACTCTAAAAGAGTAAAAGGACAACGAGTTCTTTTCTTGGGCAGAAAAAGGATGTTGTCATATGAGTTTGGACAAGAGTTTCAGTTGTGCAAGTAGTTAGGGAGAATCTTAGAACAGGCTATGTGTAAAGAAACTGACTGACAGGCAGATTTGTTTGTTGTCAGCATATACACAGAATTGATGTGTTTGAGATTAATCAGATAAAATATTATGAGGGCCAGGAATGGGATCTGAAGAAAGTGTTACTGAAAGCTAGAAGAGAGATTAGAAGGATCTTCTGCAAGGCATGTCGATGAAGCATTTAGAAATGTGAGATGTGAAGTGCTCTGGAACAGGGCACTGAATCTGAACAAGTTCTGTTGAGTGCAAATGATGGGAGATAGGTTGTAAAGGTATATGGTGAAATTAGTAAACTTTATGCTGTGATTGTGAGTATATGTTTAATTATTAATTAACTGAAGACAACAGCTGGAGCAGTAGTTGTAGTGTCATGTGAGGACAAAGATTAGGTAAAGGCTGATATATTTATATATAGATATATGTTTATTTTTCTAAGATTAAAGCAAATGAGTATTTTAAAAAGGAAGACCTATCAGACCATGAAAGGTGATGAACAAATGGCAATGAAGGTATCTCCAGCGAGGAGAGAGGATCTAGTTAATGGGACAAGTGGCACAGCAAATAAGAAACTGATGGTTGGAAAGAGAGGAAGTTGTAACTACATTATATTTTGTCAGCTTCCCCTTGGAATGCATCAGAGCAATACTATGTGTAAAGAGGAGCCAGGAAAGCAGAATATGAGGAGGAAGCTGGCGGCTTCCTCATAAATTGTTTGGGATAGTGTGATACCTCAACAATAGACTAGAAGGGAGAAAAGACTGAGATGCAGGATTGTTGAAAGGAAAAGCATGAGCTAAAAAATGGTGCAGTGATTTGAAGTATGGGGCATCCTGTTCTACTCACAAGCTAATTTGAGTCAGGCAATGATGGGATAGGAGAGACTTCCACATGGGATGGTTTTCAAAGTGGCAGTAGCACAGCAGCACCCAACTGCCAACAAATCACAAATCCTTCTTATCACCTCAGAAATGCTCAATATATCGCAGAAAGTGTTGAAGAGGAGAAAGCCAAGAGAGTAATCACTTGAATTTTCTCTCTGAAATGTAGTATTTAAAATTATGCCAAAAAAATTCTGAAGAAATGCCCAATATTAAATTAACAAATTACTGTATAGCTGAATGCAAATCTGAAAAAAATTACAGCTTTAGGGTTTTTTGCCACCCACCTCTTATTTGTAACTTATCTCTAGGAGAAAACACTTTCAAACTTGTTGAGATATATTGATTTTCAAAAGCAAATGGCTTTTCAGGAGTGTCACAGTATCTCATCTCTGCTGTCACTGTCTCTTTCCAACTACAAAAGAAGTGAAATTTACATGGATAATGACTTTCCATATCTGTTGACTTAAATTCTTGATTCAACTAATTATCAGTGTATCTTATTGTACAACCATTCAAACTTGTTTCCACTTTTCATGCTCAATCCATTAGATTAACAAACATCCATCCCTGTAAATACGTGTATTATGTTTCTGAATTATGAATTTAACGGAAAAAATGCCATTAGTTTTGTGAACATTCAATGATGATTTCAGATGAATGGGTGCATCATTCAGAATGTGATGCCCTTAAATTAGAGGGGGAATCCAACTTGTCCTCCAGCTGCAAGGTCCTTGTTTTTATAACAGTATGTTTTTCTCCTTTCTCAGTTAATCTCGTAACGTATTAGCTTATATTAGTTCACAGGTATTGAGGTGAGGGAGGCTTTTTATGCCTCTGTTACCTGTTGAGTATTCCTGCTCTAGAATACATTGTGTTTACTATGTGGAGTTGTATTTTAATGTATAATATTATTATCCCCCTGATTTTTGTGTGGTACTGCTCAGCATAATTAAGGTTGGCAGTCAAATAGGACTCCACTCAAGAAATTTACATGAGGGAACCATGTTGGAAGATGTGTTTTCCAGCTGAGTACTTTGTCAGTGGCTATTGTCTAGTAAACATTTTTTCAATGAATTTCTTAAGCAGGAGAACAAGACAAAGTAAACCCATGGTTAAGCTCATGCAGAATAATAAGGTGGTTGCATTCACTCAGTAGAAACAGAATTATTGCAGAGGGAATAGGTAAATAGGAGAGAAAGTGCAAAGGAACCGTCTCACATCTCTTATTATTCACACGCACAAACATCCCTTTTTAACTGTACAAAATACATTTGTACTAATAGTGACATAGCCTGTTCAACTGTTTCTCATTGAATTTCCTTCAAACCTGATGTTATAAACAATAAATATACTATGTTTTTTCAGGGGAAAATATCAACACACAAACTGTGCATCTTCGAGGTAATGAAGCTATTGTTCTTACACAGATAACATTAAATACTCCCTAATTATTAAATTTATTTATTTATTTATTTATTTATTTGACAGCTATGCTGATTTATTTGAAAGCTATGCTGATTTCAACATGTCTTTGACATAGCTTCACTTGAGAGCCTCCATAGTGGTGACTTTTGGGTGTATCCATCTTCCCCTGACTTCCTCAAAGCTGTCCTGGATTGTCTTTCTGACATTTTGTTTTTTCAGAGATGTCTCAGCTTTCACCACTGTCTGTCACGTCTGACAACATCCCCTTCATTAGTCTGTCATTTAACCTGTCTTTAACTTCCCTATTTCTTCCCTTGTACATACCAGCTTTACCCAAAACTTGCTATAGTTGCTCTCTACCATTAGTAAAACTCTTTTACATCATCTTTCTTATTTTGGTCATTTTTCTTCTCCTTTCCTAACACACCCTGTTACAGCTCCATGTCCTTTCTGAGCTCAGTTGCTAGGATATATACTTTTCAGTTTGGTCTCCTAAGAAACCTTGCACCGCTACCAATCTTTTGTAAATGTTTGTGTTCCATGTCATTAATGGTCTGGTCATTCCCTGTAAGTTTGCTCATATCTGCTTCCTTCTTTTGGTCAATCTGTTGATATAGAATGGAAATACCTCTGTAAAAAATATTGAGCATCTTCTGAATTAGCAGCCACTTATGCATGGATATGCTATTCCTGCCTTCACTCTCAGGTCACCCACTTATATCTATTCTAGAGACATATTAGCAATGGTTATTGATAGTGGCGGATATGCATATTAACCTCAGCTACCTTTAAGTTTCATGTGTGTACATTTAAATATTTTCCAGAAGTTTTCAGGTTTTTCATTTAACAGGCTGAAATACACCATATATGTAATTTCTTGTTTTCTTTATATGCTCTCTTCCTGCTACAGTTTTGCACTTTCACGGTTTGTAAGTTTTGGTTTTTCTTTGTGTATTTATAGTACCTTTCACATTAGGTAACGTTTAACTGTTTTGAGTAGATCTGGTAGCACTAGGGTTTATTTGTACCCCACTAGTACTTAGTGACACTGATGAAAGACCTCACAGGCTAGAACCTTCACAAATGCACATTAAAACAACTGTTCTTGTCTTGGGCAGCTCCCAGTTCTAGCTGTGTGCGTGACAGCAGCTCACAATGGAAGAAAAACAAGCTGCTGTGTAACAAGCTGAGTTCTCAGTTTACCATCTATGTGGCCAAAGTTTGCTAGTAAACCATTATAAATATGAGGACAATGGAATAGGTTTGGGGATACTAGCATACACTTTTTCCATGTCTATGGGTGAGGAAATACTTTCTCAGTAAACTGTAAGATGCTTAAAGAAAAGTATCTTGTGTATCTTGTGATGCATTGAACACATTAGTACTTAAAAAGTAACCTTTACCTAGTTGCTGTTACTTTTCAGTAATCAAGTGCTAAAATATTTCTTATAATATATTTTTAATGTGGCATTTTTATAAGATCATTTGTTTTGGGGAGAGAAGACTAGGAGAGAGTACTTCTGGGTTTGAGCAGAGATAATCATAGCTATTTCTTTAGTGTGGGTAGTGAATGGGTTTTGATGCAGGACAAATGAAGAAATGACCACACTGTAGGAAGCCAGCCGTGTCTTCTCCTCAGTTACCTTGGACCCTGAAGTTTAGACTCCCTTCAGGGGGACTTCTGCTAGTTTGGTTCTGTCATCTTCCTTAAGTAAAATCTTGTAAGTTGGTGAGGAACCTACAGGAGAAGAAACTGCAGCCAGAGGAGTAGTTTCTGTAGGAAAGGGTGAAAACAGAGCTATTGGTTTTCATCTCAGCATCTGTCTGATGGTGAGACGCCCTCAACTTATGAGAATGTTCTGTACACAGACTTTGTTCTTTAATTTTGCGTGCCTGATGAGGCACGAAAACTAGCAAAGATGAATATACTAATTTGTAAATCGGATGGTGTTGGTTCCTTCCAGCAACAGTCATCTGTGAGCCTGAAATCAGTCTTCTTTCTCAATCCTCTCATTTGTCCACTCAGAGCTAAAATGGCTGTTTTCACAGCTGTTGTGCTGTTTTATTTCTAGTCAAGATTACCGATCCACACTGTTAATCATTTAGGCTAAGTGAAAAGAGACATCAAAAGAAACAGTATATTTTATCATTTTATCTGTGATCTTTCCTCTTCTTTTTGTTTCTTCTTTTAAATCATCTACTGGAGAGGTGTCTCATTACTCAGGAAGAAAAAAAAAAAAGGACAGACCAAAAAACAAAGGACAAAACACAGAGAAACCTAGTTTACTGGAAGACATCCTCAAACTCTGGGGCCTTTTTCTGTGCTGTTGGTTGCAACTTCTGTAGGTAGAAGCAATGCATTGCCCCACATATTTCTCTGTCCTGCTAGATGTGTGCACAACCTCTCCCCAAGGTGATAGAAAAAATGGGCAAACTAGGGATTTATATGACAGCATCCATACTCTAAGGTGTCAGTGTCTGTGTTCCCTGTAGGGTTTTTTTCCCAATCAGCAGGAAGAAGTTGGTTTCAGCGTTTGTGCGGAAACACTGTAGGCTTGACAGACTCCTATGGAGCTACAATGTGACTCTACAGTGACTAATTCCTACCAGGTGTCAATCAGCTATCTACTCTTGGAGTCAACCTTCCTTCTTCCTTCCATCTTCTCACAGCAAGCAGAGGAAAATTCGTCCTCTCACCAAAAAGAATTCACTGAGTCTCCTTTCCACTGCCCATGTAGGTTTGTTGCAGTCTTTATATGACCAGCCCAGTACCTCTCCCTTCTGTGCTCCAGGAGGGCCCAAATCAGTGCAGTCATTCCACAGACAAACTTTCTACTCATCTCAGGTAGGGGATTAGTGTGACCAGAAACCAGAATGTCGGACCTTGATCTGAGGGAAGTTGGCCGTGTCAGCATTTTTAGTGAAGTCACTGAAAGCAGATGGTCTCATGTCTTGAAAGTGGTGCCTGGATGAAACATGAATGGGGCTTCAGAGCTGGTTTATAGCTGTGCCAGTCCAGCTTCTGTGGATGGCTGTTTCTTGGGGGTTCTGAACTGAAAAGGGTTATGAACCCCCACTACATATAGAAAATACAGAAACTTGATGGCAAATTTTATTTTAAATTCACAAGCCCTAGTAGCAAAAATTTTTGCTTTAGAAGAGGGGTAATCAGGGCACTCGGTTGCATGGCACTATTTAGCTATTAGACACAACTTTGTGAAACTTTTTTGGGGGAAAAATAGTCTGTACTTAGCTGCTTGCAGGTGGCATTAGCTCTGCTACAGGAGCTGCAGTGGTAGTAATTTTTGATTTGTAAGAATTCAACTAGATAGTATTAAATGTGTTTCTATAGTGTAAAAACACCAGTGCATTGCAAGGCAGCTGGCATGTTTTATTTTCATCAATTTTTCTTTAGTTTATGGCTAGAAAGGGCCATATCTTTTACCCACCTCCGTGCATAGATGTCAAAAAGCTAGATATGGGAGTGAAGTGTATTTTGTAATAGTATAATTACTATTACTATGGAATTCAGGGATTTCTAAACCTACTAGCAATGTATTCCATAATCCTTTTTTATAATCTGTGTTAATTATTTCGCTCATTATTTATGAGTTATAATAAAAGTAGAAGACATTGCTGACCAGCTTGTACTGCCATCTAATAGGATATCTCTGTGTGTTTACAGTGGCGAAATTGTAGTACATTCCTCTTCTGACATAAGGTATTTTTTGATTGAGGGAATATATGCAATTTAAGTAGATTACAAGAGTTTGTTTCTTATTTCAAACATTAATTTTGTCCATTTTCTGATACCCACTTCTATGTCTGATTCCTTGAGTCATTATGGCAGGATGTTCACTCTAACATTAAACTACATCTTGAAAATGCTTTTCTAAAAAGTGTCTGAGTGGATAGATTTTGTTTCTTTTGTTAAACTCCATCTTTGTGGACCATATCCATCCATGTTTAATAGGCAGTATTAGCATTTTGAACTACAACAGTCTGCATGATCTGTGCAATATCCCTGGCTTGTGTTGTACTTCCATATAAAAACAGCTCCTGTGTATGTCTTTTTTAAGACTTACAACACACATTGCATTTTACTCTTTTTAAAATAACATCAGGGAAACTGTGAAGCTTCTTTTGAAGGATTACATTACAGCTTTGATTTTTATTTATAAAATGTAAAGGACTAATATATATCGGTTAGGACATTTTGCTTCCAAAGTGCATTGTAACAAAATAATTGGAAGGCAGTTGTGGTGTGAAATATATGACAGCTTTACAGGACATAAAAAGCAGCTTTTTCTTTGTAATAGTGTAATTGCCTTAAACCCCACAATCATAATTGTTATCAAAAAATAATCCCAAGGAAAGGCTAATATAAGGTGAGCAGACTATTATAAGAGCTCTAATACACTCAATTCCTTGAACGGCAAATGCAGCCCCTCAATCTCCCAGTGCTTTTAGTGTCAGTCAGAGAGCACTCAGTCATTTCTGTGCATCAAGCCTGCAGTATTGATTTTTCCACTGACTGAAACAGCCATATAAGCATAAATTTTGCATGAGGCTTTCACTTTGTAGACTCTCCTTTGGTCAGATGACACATGATGTGAACATGAAGACTGTATAATAACAATGCATGGTCAACCTGCAGGCACTAAAGCGTGGTCTCTCACAGCTTTGAAGGACAAAAGCTGGAATGGTGCATCTCTGGTGTGATAGAAAACAAATATCATTTCCATCTTGGCAGCCTGCATTCAATTTTACACTCTCTCTCCCCCTACACTTTCACGGTCCCCTTTTAGGGAGGAAATGCACACGCACACACAAACACGTATAGACATAAAGTATACTTATCAGTGATATCCAGTACAGATAAAAATCAGCTCTGTGGGAAAGCAGAGCTGTGATAATAACTGTGCATCAAACTTGAACCCTTTGCTGCACTTGCTTTCCACTTTTCTTTGGTGGCGGAGTGTTGTTTTGTTTTATAGTTGATGCCATTTCTTTTAAGTCAGCCCTTGAGACTAAATATTGTACAACAGCATTTGATAACATCTTGTATCATGCTGAAAAACCCTTATCTAAAGATTCGGCCTTGTGATAGACAGGCAGGAGTGAAAACATTCCTTAATAGCAACGTTGCTTTCATCTCATTGCTGTCCTCGTGAAGTTCCTCTGCTCATTAATATTCTCACACTCACTCTTCCTCCCTCTCTCTCTCTCCATTTATTGTTTAAATGTTTAGTGTAAAATGCATTCATCCTGTTATGGGATCATGTCAATGGGAGGAGACAGAGGAGTAATCCTAACCCGCGTGAGTCTGAAATAATAGCACAAGGAGTAATTTGTCACTAAGAACTGCAGCAGTGCATTAGCTATTCCTTAAAGTGCATTGAACTGCAGGCTGTTGATGTAATTAATTTATAATATAATGCAATGCAACCTCTTAAAATTAAGTTGGACTGACCCAGAGGAAAATTTATCTGTAAGCAAAAAGCTCACTGATAAGCCAGTTTTAGTCCGTGAAAACAAGAGAGATGTTTCATCTTAAATAACAATCACAGGAGGAGAGCAGGCCCTACTGTAATGAATAATTGCGAGTGAATGCTGTTTTCATTTTGTAAAAGGATCCCAACATAATAATTGCACAGCAGCATGATTATTCCAGCAATGACAGATGTTAGAAGCACTGGTTTTGTTTCTTTTTATGCAGGATACAAATAAATGTTTAATGTTTATATAGGAGTTAGTCTGTTGTACAGGCAGATTAGTGTTCAGTGCATTAAGAGAAGAGACTCACATTTTTTCATTTGAAAATGCTCTGCTGGGGATAAAAGAGCTCTGACCTCCCTGGTAAGGGGAGTGTTTTAGATTTGTTTTCTTCTTCCTCACCCAAATTTTCCTGTCTCCTCTCTTGAGGGTATAATAACATTGATCTGAATACAGTGACTGTGTAAGCACTACCTTTCCCTCATAGTTAGAGTTGTGAAATTACTTTTATTTCAAGTTGAGCATATCTTAGAATAAGAGGGAGGGATGTGCTTTTGTCCCGGCTTGTGTTTTGGTTTAGGTTTTTGGGTTTTTTTAGTTCATTTGTTTGTTTTTTTAATCAAAAGAATTACAGTATCACAGCGAACATTTTTTTCTTTGAAATGAGTTTTTTTTCTAGAGTGACTGTGAGCATGACACTTGCGTACATGGGCTTCACTACAGGCATTTGTAAAATAGTGAACAACTGCATATACATTTTTAAATTTGTAACATTAATCACTAGCTAAAATAGATAAATATAAGAGCTATTTCCTAGGTTCATTTCACACAAATATTTGAATGATTTAATAATATTTTTAGCTATACATATTCCTATACCTGTACCTAGAGAGTTATGTCTCTCTGTATAGATGTACTCATGCACTCTTAATGATGCATACACTTCCATAAGTACCTAATATTAAGGACAGAGACATTTCTATTGAGTCATGCTGAGAAAGCATATTGGTAGGGTCTGGGATAAAATGGTTTTCTGAATTACCTAAATACAGTTAAGTAATAATGGAGGGAATGGAGAGAATTACATGTCAGTGATTGACATTAGAATAGCCAAAAAACCCCAAGACTATTGTTGAACTGTTTCAGAAACAAAGGGTCATTATTAAGTATTGTAACAATTTTTTCCTTTTTTCTCCTAGCTAATACGAAATTACTAATGAATTTACAGGAATCTTATATGTGTCGTGTGTTTCTGGGCACTATTATTTTTTATAAACTTTTCATTTTGATGTAGCGGAAGTAGACTGCCACCCTCAAAGGAGATGATTCTTTGAAATTAAATGTTGGCCATACTACTTGTAAAATGGAAAAAAAAATACTGTGTAAAATTTTCCTGCTGAGGAGGAACAACAAGTGGCAAGGGTTCTCTGAAAATGCAGGTGATAGGACTTGTGAAAAAAAATAAAATTATTTTTAAGAATAAATTTTGACAGGCAAATATTCTGTATGAGATGAAAAGCTGCTTGGGAAATGAAGGAAAAAAGTGTAGGGGTGAGATGGCAATGAGGAGAAGAGATGATTGTATGTGTTTCAGAAACACAGCATGGAGTAGCAAAAATCACTTTTAAGAAAGTAGTTCGAGTTGAAGTGCACCTATGTACCTTTTTCCTGCTCTGCATTTCTCTGAAGAAAGATCTTTCCCATCTTGCTTCACAGAAGTGGTGACAGATCTGGCAGAGTACTCTGGGATAATTTATGCATATAATGTTTGAACATGTGAATAATTTGTGCTTCTGCTCAACTCTTTGCAGTTTATGAACATGAAATTAGGATACCTAATTTATTAATTTATTTTGTCCAATGTTAAGAAAGTGTCGTTTAGCATTTGGCTGCTCCTGTTTGAGTAGCTGATTTAAAGATGATCCTTAGCCTAGAACAGAGGTGAACACAGAAATCAACCAAGTCTTTGAAGCAACAGTAGAAGGAACAGGTTTCAGAAAAGGTAGGCTGGAGGAATGCTGTAAGACCAAATGAAAGCCTATTGAATCAAAGAGAAATTAAATCAGATTTGTAATTTAGAGGGTAGAACCTTATCTCATATAAATTGGTTCCTTGTAACAACTGAAAGCCTCATATGCAGATATTTAGTATCAAGAAAACCTATAGATTAATTATTATATGATTAATTTCATAGTTTGATCCAAAGCATAACAATATCCTCAAGAATACCTATATACAGATATAGGCAAGACTGTGCTCACGAGTGTAAATCCTCAACAGCTCCATTGATTTCAGCAGCACTCCTGTGCCTTGGAGCAATGTGAGTGAGAAGAGATTTTGGCCAATACCTGAGCAAATAAGCAGAGAGGTCATAGCACTCATCTCCTAGCCACAGAAAATGTTATAAAGTTCACAAATAGTCAGGAATTTATGTCAAAGGCATAATTTTACTGAAACAGGAATTGGGACATTCCAGGTATACAGGTATAGCTAGTATCTGAGAAGTCTAATAAATCACCAACCTCAAAACTCAAATGTACTCTCCAAACAGAATAAACAGTGTTATATTTCTTACTTGGTGCTGTAAGATAAGGACCTCTTAAAAGTTATATTTTTTATGAAGCTCCATGAAGGTAAAGGAGGATGAAAAGTAATAGAGAGATGCAATTAAATTAAAAGTCTAGAATTCCTCATCAAATCTTCTTCTGACTCTAATGAATCATTCAATTCCTTTTCATTCGTCTTTTCTAGTTCTCTCCTCCGGGCATTTAAAATTGCTGTGCATCGTCATAGTCATAAAAAAGATATTTATGCCCCTCAGAAAGGACATGCAGTTTTGCAGGAAGTAATATAGACATGTCCAATTTCAGATCAGCATAGTCCACCTTCAAAGAAATAAGTCTTTTCCAGGAAGCATGAGTGGCTTTAGCAATATCAGGGTGAGTAGTTATATGCTACAGACATATAACAAGGGAAAAACAGAACCTCTTTCCCTTGTGCCAGGTTTAAAATTCATCTGCTCACCTCACATGAGAGGGAATACCTGACTGTAGTGCAAGAGGGAATTCTCAAGGTGCTTTTCTCATTTGCTAGGAGCGCTCAGGACAGAGAAATGCCAGATCTAAAACTGGAGGTGAACACCACGTCTAGTCTCTAGTAAAACCTTGACTCAGGATGCCTGGAGACACTCCTCCAGAAAGGCTCATAACCCCCAAGCTGGTGTCACTGCAGCCAGTTCCTGGGTTGAAAAGTGTATCAGCCTTGCATTGTCTGTTGAAAGAGAGTTGGAATTTCCAAATGAGTTTACAGGATACCAATGCTTCGGTTCTTCCCAATTAACTTACCTGAGACGTGTACTTTGGGAACATGATTCCCCTAAGTGCCCGTGTCATTTGGAGTTAGTACACATGGAGAGGCACCCGGAGCAATGGCATAAGCTGACTGAGGTGTGAGTCATTTGTAAGAAATGCCTGTCATTTCCCACTGGCTACCAATGGCATCTGAGATGAATTGAGCTGCAGAGATTTAGATGGGTGAGTTTGGCCTCAGGAGTCAACATGTATTTTAGAAATATTTTTACTGAGTACACAGATAGCCACTCCTTTCATGCAAAAGATTTTCCTCCCAAAATTCTCAGAGGTCTTTGGACATAGGAAAACAAAGATGCTGAAGTAAAAGCCACTCTTCCAAATGTGTCCATTTTTCGTGACCAGTCTGTGATATGCCTCAATTGCAAGTACATCTGAAATATCTGTGGTCATAGATGTATACTCTCCTTAAACTGAGAGTATAATTTCAGGTCCAAATTCTATGCTCTAATCTGGACCACTGGTGCTTCTTTTAATGGGTTATTTTTCTAGTCTAAGTAAGCAGCAGGGAGAGCTATACAAGTAAACTATGAATATATTTACAGATATATCCTTCTGAGTGCTTAGAAGTCTGAAAGAATAGTCATCCCGTAAGAAGTAATGTGATTGGGTTAATTTCACCACTGTAGTCTGGCTTTTCAAGGAATTGGAGGTTGTTGTATAGGGTCCTGTACCACCATGAGTTTATGTCTCCTTGACAAAGGTAGTGAGCTGCCTTCACAGATCTTAACTAGGGCTTGGTTTTCATCACTGTCACTTTGGGCAACTGTGCAGAGGTGTCTGTACTTATTGCTGATACTGATTTTCATCTCCTGCTTCTCCTGCTTACCTCAGCCACCTGCTACTTCACAGCAGTTTCCATGAGTTAGCTTTGTTCAATGTGTCTTCTTGGAGAGGAAAAACTTAATTGTTCCGCACACTGAAATAACAAGATATCCCTAAGCAGAGAATGAATGGTACAGGACTGCCTTAATGTGCATAGACCAGTATGTACAACAATAATTTGCTTGACTGCTTCCAATCTTTTAATTTCTCATACTTAATTTGGGCATCAGCCAGCCTGTAAATAATGCAGAAAATCGTACACAATCCAAAAGCCTGTTGATACTGGGGTTTTTTGACTCTTCAGCAGACTTGTAGCATAATTGAGATCCAGTCATCTGATAAAAATACATCCAGCCACATACATGAAAAAAAGCCCAATCTCACATGCATATGAGTGCCTCAAAAAGTCCAGTGAATGCAATTTTAATGAAAGATTTATTTGGCTTTCAGGAAGGGGGAAAAGATGATTTTCATCAACATGAAATAGTAGTTACTTACCCTGTATTCAAATGTATGTTTAATCTTTAACATTTATTTTCACTTGAGCACATTGCTAATGACCACTCATTTCTTCATAAAAAACTAATCCACTATATCTTACAGAATCTGTATTTAAAAAGGCATTGATAAATTGAAGGGCGTTCAAGGAAGGGAATCAAAAATGATTAAGTACTGCAAGTATTGACTTATGACTGAAGATTAAAATAATTGAATGTGTGTGTGTGGGCTTGCTAAACATTTCTTACAACTTTGTTCTCAAAAAGGTAGGTGTTTGATTCTTTTTAATTCAAGTTTGAAAATTGAGAATATTCTCAGGAAGAGTGATCTAATTGTAAAGTAGATACACTTTTCAACTTAAAGACTCCAAGTTTGTTTTTTGTACAGCTACCTATCTTGAAAAATTCTTACTTCCTAAATTCACTGCTATCAGTGAAGTATTTTCAGGATAAAAAAACTACATCACTTTAGGAAGCATGAGAGCACTTAATATATTAAAAGTAAGCTTTGAAGAAATTACTGAATTCCCCAATTTTTGTGTGTGAAAATAAAGATGCAGTTCATCAGATTAAGACAGCAGTTTGTATTGAAGAATAGGTCATGTTTGGATGTTTGGTTCTAAAACTGCTACTTTGTTGATTAAAAAAAAAAAAGGAGAAAGAAATCGTATTATGCTCCTGTAGCACTAACTGAGAAAAGTAGACAAGAGCAAACCATCTGCAAACACAATCCTGTTTATTGTTTCCCTATTTTGCTCCTTCAGTTCTCTGTCATGAAGCCACTATCATGTGAGGACCAAGAAGAAAACTCAGGAAAGAGATTTATGGGCTTCAGCCCTGAATAAGAGCCCTGTTTGACTGATCATAACATTTCTGGAGATGCCTCTTAAGGTAGTAGCAAAGATACCCAAAATTACCTCAATGGCTCAAGTAGTCCTTCATCTCACCACATCCCAGGATATGTAAAAGTTAAACAAGTAGGAGAGATTTGTTATGGCGATGATGAGTTTTGCAGTGAGATGGGACATCAGAATCAGATTGTTAGGGATGACCATTACAATGTTATCAATTATTAGAAAGAAATGGAAAGAGCAAAAGCAAAGAGCATCATGCTGCTACTTTTCACATATGTAGTTTGCTCACATGCTGGGTTTCTCCAGTTTTGGTTACTAATGCAGACACAGGATGTAATAGAACTAGGAAGACCCAGAGAAGTGTGACCAAGATGTTCACAAGTTAATGCCAGGCTTTAGACAAGGGCAAATATAACAGATGAGTCTTTTTTGCTTTCAACAGAATGAAGAAAGAGTAGGATGTAGAAATTTGTAAGCCATGAATTGCACAGAGCAAAAAAACAAGTGACATGGACTTCCCCTTGAAATTGTTGGAGAATAGCTTCAAAACAAGCAAAAGGACATACTTCTGATAGTGCGTAATTTAATTGTGGAACTTAGAGCCACAGGGGAGCTGTGGAAGCAAAAAGTATAAATGAGTTCAAAACAGGACTAGATAAATTAATTTAAGGATTGGCTTAATGTTATTTCATAATAATTAAATTCAATGGTTTACATGTGACCTCAGGCTGAGGAGGTCCCTTGACTGCTGATTTCTGAATCCTGGGATGATGCACTGAGGGAAGGATCACTCTAACAGTGCCCTTAAACATTGTACAAGTCTGCCAAGAGCCATGGTTGGAGACTGTATGGCATGTTAAATAGGCCTGATGCCATAAAATCAAACTTAGGCTCTTGTGAAACAAAAACCCTAACTCCTTTTTCATGACTCCCATCCACACGTGGTTTATTCCTCACGAGTATCTGGAGGGACCCAGATTCAGTGCCACACCTTGGAGAAGGAATTTTGTATCAGCAATAGTGATATAAATACATCTAATTTAGACTGTAAGCACCTCAGGGTCTTGTCATTCTAGGTCTCTGTAAAGCACCAGGTTCACCTGTGATAATGTATAAATAATAATAAAATAAAAAAAATGTCGAGCCACATCATTCAAATGGGAAAAGTGTCAAAATGGATCTAAGAAAGGACTTTTTGATTAATAAAGCACATCTCTTATTTGCACTCCTGGTAACTGTGGAAAAAAAGATGCATACCTGATTAAACAGAAGTATTTTGTTGGGGCTTGGTTTTGCTTGTTTTGTTGGGATTTTTAAAAATTTGTTTGGATTTTAAGACATAATAATTGATGTGTTTGGGAAAACTTCAGAGCCTGAGGCTTCTTACTATAGGACTAAATTGTCCTATTTATCCATCAAGATGTTATCACAGATAAAATAATAGAAAGTCAATACTGTAAAAAACTGAAGCATGAGAACAAATTTTTTTGAAATGGCACTTTTTTAGTGGGAGGTAAATCTCTGATACTTTGATGAACTTTAGTCAACAGAAAGAATATGTCAATGGGATAGGTGTGGCTTTGATGTCCTGCTGGAAGAGGTGCATTTTCATTAGTGAGACCACAAAGATGCAGTGACTGATGCTCTGTAAGGTCCTGGTGGACAACAGACTCTGCACGTAATGTCACCTCCCTAAGCCAGGTCGTACATGGCTGGGGAGTACTGGATTGACTTGCTGTCAGCGCAGTCAAGACTGTCTTCCCCTGTCTGCACAAAAATGCAGTTGCTAATGCATATTAGTGCTCTAACAATAAAACAAACACACAAACAAACAAACAACATCCCCCCCCCCAAAAAAAAAAACCCACAACAAAACACCTAAGAACAAAAACAGTCTCACATTAGTGTTGTATCATTTAAATTTTCATTGTGCAACATTGTTGTTTAAATGATTAATACTGCCCAAGATCAGGGCTGAGTGTGTGTCATACTGAAGGGTGAAATGTGAACTAAAAGCTTATTGGGAACTGCTAAATTAATGTAAACCATTTTTACTGCCTTAAAACTGATGACTGGAACTATTTCTATGTGCAGACAGAAGAAGGGAGTTTGTATCACTGTTTATAGCACTACTAGGATCCTAACAGAAACAGTTGCACACTTCTGATAGACATCATAGAAATGGTTTCCTTGGCAAAGACGTAGGAAAGCAGTTGAAAAATGGTTGGAGAGCTGAAAAGTTTGCTTTACATCTGGAAATTTTAAAAGTCTGATAGTTCCTAGCTGTAAAAAGATAAAATTGACCACAGCCTACAATTACCTAATAAGGAAAACTTCTGTGCTTCCAGTAAATCAGTCTAACAGACGGACATACGGCTTTGGATGACACACAGCTGAGGTTACATGATGAAAAGATGCGTATAGATAAAGGCCATGGTAATTAACCACTGAATGATCAGGACTGTGGTAAACTTCTCTGTTCTTGAAGTCTTTAAAAAAATACTCTGACACCTAAAGGGTTATCTCATGCATCTGGAAATTGGTCTGTTCAGGTGAGTAACAAAATGCCTGTCGTGTATGTATGTGTAGTGCCTTTGTGCTCACAAGGGTTATTTAAGGCCTTTAAATTAAAGACATGCCAGAATATTTGCAGGGTCAATATTAAGAGCTGTGTGTCTCCTCCTCCCTGCTCCAGTTATCTTTTGTGAGTGTTTTGTAAGTTGAAGCCCCACCTCGCACAGTACAAGTTTGATCAGCTTCTTCAATGCTCCCTCTTGTCTCCAGAAGAGCTGCATGTCTCTTGTTGTTTATTTTATGCATTAAATGCTTACAGTGTGCTTGGGGCTGTACAAGACATAAATATAAAGGGAGTCCATGCCCTGTAGGACTTACTGTGTGGAAGGCAGAGAGGAGTAATAGCTTGGGTGTTGGTACTGGCTGTTGTTCAGAAATAATGCATTATTTTTTTCAGGAATGGGTTGATGCTTGAGTCCAAGAGCATGGATCTGGGGAATCAGCTGGGATGAAGGCTTGAACAACAGATGACATGTTGGGGACAGGATGTAGAAAGTTAGGGAGCAGAAGTGAGAGGATGAAAGGGACATAAAGTGCCTCACAGTGACAAGAATTAAGATGTGAATTGCCTCAAGGACACAGTTATACTGATCCTGAAAGTGAAGGAGTTGCTTAAACTTGAAAGAAGCATGAGAGAGCCACAAATTGCTGAATTCAGCAGAGAGAAGGAGGCGAGAAAAGTCTCTCCTGGTAGAAGATTTCCAATCTTTAGTCTGTTTTGTAGAGGAAGTTGACTAAAAGATCTTAAATAGCCTGCATATGAATGGCATCAAGAGCCAGCTGGAGAGGGACTAGCCATCAAATATTTATATTTATGATTTCCTTGATGACCTGGGATCTCTGTTGTCTGACTTTATTCCAAGTCCTTCCTCTCTTCAGGATGATCATGTTTGTACTACAGTAAATCTTTTGCCTTCCATTTATGAATTGTACATAATAAACACCACCATCAATTTATTTAATGGTCATTTCAGCTGCTGGAAGTATTTTATATCACAGGTCACTCTGATTTCCCACATAATCTGATTCAGTAGCACTCTGACTGTTAATTCTTTCATCTCAATTTTAGGATTACAAGGAGGCTCTGAGCTCAAATTATGTTTAACAGCTTTTGACATTTTGGATGTAAAAGTCATGAATAGCTGTAAATTGTTTTCTAGATGATTTGTGTGTCTGTACTTTCGGTAGAGAAGAAGAAATCTTTGTTGTCATAAAATAGCCCAGGTGTGCAGAAAGCCACAGTGACAGGTGTAACTACCTTGCTGTGGATTTCACACGCATCTTGAAACAGCGTGCCGAAGAAAGGGACTGAAAAACAGTTCTGCTACTTAAAATAGTATCATTGTTCATAGGAAAGTAGTTTGCAGTATTTGTAACTATTCAGAAAATACAAACTTATTTCTTCTTGACCTAATTCCAACACTCTGTTCAAACCCCAATTTGTTTTATATGTTTTCATTGTGTTGAAAGAGAAACTCGTTCCTCACATGAAGTGCTCCAGTGCTTCAAGACTCATGTAACTTTTTTAATCATCATAGTTATTTGATACCATTATCTAGTAATCACTTTATCAAACTCTGATGATCACCTACAAGCAGCTTTGAGCAGGATTGTTGAGAAGAGTATGGATTGATGAAGGCAGAACTGCTTCATATTACTCACTGAGCTCTATGGCTTGTGGGCAGTAAATGCCACTGCTTTTCACATTTGAAACGTAAAAGATATATTCACTTCAGTATAACACTGTGTTACATCTTCTGAAAAGGGAAACTCTCCTGCAGTCCATAACTCCTCTTGTTCTCTGAAATAAAAAGTAAAGATATTTTGCACTTATTTCAGTGATGTGATGGCCTTGCTGTAGTTATAACTGGATCTTGCATTGTATCACAAACCTGTCACATTGGGAAGAAGCAGTACATTTTCTATTAGGAATCGGTGGCTTTTACTCTCATGCAAAAAATGTCACCTTATTTCACATGAATGTAAGCTCTGTGAGTAAGTTTGGATATAAACTAACATATTCAGCACAAATATAGGTACAGAAATAGAGTAGGAGTGTGATTCAGTAGGATTCAATCCCAAAAGACTCCCTAAAAGAAATGCATATAAATTCACTGAAATTAGCATCTTATCTATGTTCTTACAAGTGTCCTGAGGATGACAAGCAAGGATGTCACTTAGGTAATGTGCTTAATGCTTCCAGACCAGACATTCAGGGCTCTCAGAATATAGGAACAAATTTCCAGTATAGGTGCAAACTGGACACACTTGGGTAGTGCTAGAGGTTCTACTGTTCTATGTGGAGAAATAGGCTTTTGATCCTGAACATGGACATGTGTACCAGGAATGCTTCCATTAAGAGTCCTTTGAGTGGAGCATGTGTGCAGTAACTGAATGCAGCAATAGATTGTTTACCAAGGGCCTGAAAGGTTTTGAAAGACTTCAGTCTCAGAGTGCCCTTTGGTGCGGCCTGAGAGCAAATGTTTGTGACCCTGGGAGCTGACCAATGGCCGGGTAAACATGGAGTCCTTGGAGTGCTTCATAAACAAAAGATGACAGTGCTTCCCCAGTGGTCCTGCTGCAAGATGGGCAAAGGTCCATGTGCCGTCTGCTGCCCTTGAAAGTTCCTTCCTCACAGAGGCTTGGATTTTCCAGCATCTTGCCCTGGTCCCATGGTGTAACAGTGTGGGAACTGCATTGGCCTCGCTCACAGTACAGGGGAATTGAGCACACGGAACAAGAATGGGGAAACTGCACCCATCATCTGACCTGATGGAAATTAGGGCCACTAAAACTGTCTCTCTTTTTGGAATGCAAATTGGTTTTGATAGTAAAAATATTCTTGCATCCTTAAAATAATTCTGCACCAGTGGAAGAGAAGCCTGCAGTAAGGCCCCAAGTGGATGGGACAGAATTTGTGTGATCTCCAGTGTTGCCAGCAGAGCACAGTGAATAATTACACCAAATTCAACAAGCAGAGAAAATTATCATTAGGCAACTGTTCAGACAACTGTTTCACCTTTTGAGGAATTTTCATTTCATGTCAATGGGTGAAAATATTGATTATGAACAAGTTCCTGGTGTAAATGTTAGATGTGGTGACATATCTTACCAAAAAAAAAGGTAAATACAGAAAGTGCAAGTGATGTCCTTCTTATATTTTGCAACTTCTTGCTTGTTTCTTGCTTGTAGATTCTTTCCTGTCTTGGAGAATCAAACAGCTTTCTTGAGGGGTTTTTTTGTGTATTATAAGCTGCAGTGAATAACATATACTTAACAAAATTACACACTGCATTTGCTGTGAGCAGCACCCCAGTTCCTTTTCACTCCTGACAAGAACACCATCACCAAGAAAATCACCGACCTGCATTTCCACCTCACTTTTATTTGGCAGCAAACAGTCGAGTTTGTCATTCGCTTCCTCCAGTATTGTTCAGCTCATGTGGTATGAGATCACATTAAAGAAGATTGTTGCAATTTGTCTCATCTTGTGAAAGCACATGCTGTCCCTATGCACTCAAGCCATACTTTAAGTATGAGTGATTGAGTGGACCTAAGGAATGCTGAGTAAATATGTTGCTGCAATTAGGGCTTGAGGAAAAAAAAGGTGTATCCAGTATTTTCCATTCCTGTACCATTTGTGTATAAAAGGCATACACGATCTTTCCCCTGTACTCACAATATTTAGCAGATAAAATAGCCTGGAAAATTTTATCATATTGAGAGCTGTTTCCTGTACTGTTTACCTGCAGGAGCAACTGCTGCCTGTAAAACAAAAGAGAATCTGGCCTTGTAAATATTAAGACTGTCATTTCTAAAGTAACCTAGTAAAACTCATTTTTATTTGTATTTTGTGCACAACACAGGGAGGTCTGAAACACATTATTCTAGAAAAGGGTGCTGCAAGATAGGAATCTCTTCTCCATGGCATGCAGTGGTTTGATTTTGCATTTAAATAACATCTTTCACCCAAGATCTTGCAAGTTTTTAGAGCTATTAATTTAGCCTCACAACAGCCCTGTAAAGAAGTTACAAATGAACAGTAGATAACAGCAGATGTAATAGTAGATAACTTAATAATAGGTTTATCTTTCTTCTGTGGTCACAGAGACCAACACAAAGCCCTGTTTTATGTTCTGTATGAATATTAGTTTGTGATGCTTGTGGTTTTTGAATGGAAAACTAAGACACCTTGGGGTTTCATGTTCAGAGAAAGTGAATATCTGAAATTGCTCTTCATTTCAGCTAAAATTCTGAGTGCTTAGCGAGAAAGTCAAGTCTGTGTAATCTCAAATTATTTTCCCATAAACAGGGACTCTGTGGTCAATGAGCTACTTCAGAAAACATTACCTGAGGTATTTTGTCTTATGTTACACAGTTTGTGTCTAGCCGCATAGATAGGATAGACCCAAGCTCCTCTATCTTTGCTTCAAAATGACCAGGTATGAGATAGTCCAAGTGTGGAAGCAGAATGCATAAAGTTAATGGCCCGCAGAGGATTGGTTGAATTTCCAGTCTTCTGCTAGAAATATAATAAATGGCATTCTTTCCTCTTGCAGGGCTTGAAAGGTGACTCCAAGCTCTATATTTTTTACCAAACTCTGTATTTTGTTTTAAATGCCATTATTATAACTGTTTGTATGCAGAAGTCCAACATTAAAGTCATGCTATTTAAGCAGCAGTAACACCATTATCTTAGTGATGCTTTAATTGCTGAACAGTGATTGAAGAATGCAGTCCATGTCTAGTTGCTCTAGTATTTTGGGAATACCTCCTCACAAGTATGTTGCCCTCTGAGAATGAGAAGTACAACCAGTGTGCTGGCTGCGTTGAGATTTTAGTGGAGGAAAACATTGCTCTTGACATTCACCCTTGTTGACTTTACATTGAAGACAACAGGACCTTTGTTGACTGAGTTCAGGATCAAGTCCTAATACCTAACAAATATGTATGTTACTGCATAGAGAGATCTACTTTAGATTTGTTTCCAGAGTACCAGCAGTCAGGAGGACCAAAAACTATTTTTAAAATGCCAAGACTAGGTTGGTGATTAATGAGGAATTTATTTTATTTTGCAGTGTCTCTTATTTAACTGCATGCCTCTGGAGACATGCTTTAAACAGCAAGGCACTATTTTAGACTAGTATGGTAGATTTTCATCTCACATTGACTCCATTAAAGTAAGCTTCTATAAACAGACATCAATTACAACCAGTTTAAAGGGTTTTAAAATGTAATCCAGCAGTGCTGCTTAACTAAATGAATCCTGAGAACTGATCTCCAGTGAATTAATAGAGCAGTGTGTGGAGAGCTCACTATGAATCTGAGTTAATGACTGGAGAAGATCAAATTAATTACAACTGTCTCTGAGGACGTGCAAGGAAGAAGTCCCTCACATCAGCTAAGGTTTGATTAACTCTTCAGGTACCAAATAGAGATTTTCTACAAGTTATTTTTTAAGTAATTGCTAGTAAGATAATGGAATTAATCAGCTTGGCATTTCTCAGGTGGCATGCTAGTACTGTAAGAAGTGACAGTGCTGAATTTTACTGCAAATTCCAATTTTTTTTTTTACTCTCTGTTTAATTGAGGATTTTTTTATAAAATATGAATGCTAATATCATACTAAGATTGTAACAAAGTTACTACATAGCATTTTCTCTGCATGCTAATGTAGAAACCATTGGGATGATAGGTTCACATTTTGGATAAACATCCAAGACTATGCCACTAAGTTCCCTCTGGTTTTTTGCGCTTATTATTATTATTGTTATTATTATTATTGTTATTGTTACTACTACTATTATTCTCTAAACAATTTTATTTGGTCTTATAGTATCAAAGAAGATGTGATTACTGAATTAAGTAATTAGCAAAATAAGAAGGTACAACTACTGGTTTAATGCAAGGCTATCCTGATAACGGTTATGAGGCCAGGAAGGCACACTAGTTTGTGACAAAAGAAACTGATAAAGTTCTGAGAAAATAGATATTGAAGTTACCAAAATAAAATCCAAGTCATAACTGAAGAAGTGTGTATGGGCATTGATCTAAACTTCGGTCTTCTCAGAGACAAACTCCTTTCACTTCTTATCCCCATCCCACACCTGATACAGCAAACATTTCACTTTGTAGAACTGTAAAGTCAGCACTCTTTGTGAGGGGCAGACCAACGCAAAGTGTCACCAGAGCTGGCCAGGACACACTAATATTGAATATCCTCTGGAATCACAGAATCACAGAATGGGTGAGGTTAGAAAGCACCACAGTGGGTCATCTGGTCCAGCCTGCCTGCTCAAGCAGGTTCATCCTAGAGCACATTGCACAGAATTGCACCCAGACAGTTCTTGGGTATCTGCAGTGAGGAAGACTGTAGACCCTCTCTGGGCAATCTATTCTAGTGCTCAGCCACCTGCACAGTGAAGAACTTCTTCCTCATGATCAGGTGGAACTTCCTGTACATCAGTCTCTGCCCATTGCCTCTTGTCCTGCTGCTTGGCACCGCTAAGACCCTGGAAACATCCTCTTGGCATCCTCCTTTCAGATACTTATAGACATTGATGAGGTCCCCTCTCAGTTTTCTCTTCTCAAGGCTGAGCAGGCTCAGCTCAGTCTGGGAGAGTAACTGGCTGCTGCAGAATTAAATTCATTCTCTCTCCATGATTTTTAATTACTCAAAGCTTTAAAGAGTATGCTCTGTGTTTTTATATTCAGCAACTATTCAGTTCTTGGGGATTTTTTCCCCCCCAGAGAATGCAACAATAAAATCCTGCAATGCTTTCACCTTTACAGTACATTAAGAGGGTAATGGGGGTGCTGTCAAGCAGGAGAGCAAGAAAAGCTAAAGGACAGATAATTATCATGAGCCTATAGAGAAGATATCTTCACTAAGAAGGAAGGTGCTAAACTGCTCCTAAACTGTTAGGCAGCATTTATAGTAGGAATAAGCAATACAAGCAGTCCTTTCTTCCTCTATCCAATAACTGCCTCTATCCAACAGAAGCTCCAGAAGGAGTTCAGAGAAAAAGAAGTGATGTGCTAGGTTTCAGCAGTTTTCAAAGCACTTTATAAGCATGGCAAATTAGGCATATGATAACATG
This sequence comes from Struthidea cinerea, assembly GCA_013397865.1. Taxonomy (NCBI): domain Eukaryota; kingdom Metazoa; phylum Chordata; class Aves; order Passeriformes; family Corcoracidae; genus Struthidea; species Struthidea cinerea. The sequence continues at coordinate 191,368 of VZTI01001828.1, read as the reverse complement.
ATGGTTACTCTGAAATCACTAGAAAAACCTCTTTCCTATGAAGTGAATACAATGATTCAGCAACGAGAATTGCAAAATAGCCTCAACGCCCCGATTTTCACAAACTGACATCAATATTCTTCCCTTTGTATTCAATGTGTTCCACAAAATCTATACAACAAAGAGAAAATGCCCAATGTTAGAGTTTGGAGATACTTGGTTTTTTCTACTCTAAAATGTTGCTTGTATTGCATTTTGTCATTGTGTGTATATAACTTATACTTTCTTAACCAGAAAGTATATTTACACTCTTGTTTGTTTTCTAATTTCAGCTCTTTAGAACTATAGAGCCATTTTTTTTGTCCAAAATTTTATTTCTCATCTAGCAGACTCTGGAGTTAAGGTGGCATATTTCTTCCAGAAAGGTGTACAGTCACACACTTGAATTCAGAACAATGGAAAAAACACTGCTTTTAAGCGATGTTTTGGGGGGCGTTGCAGTGGCCTTCATTACTTACAATCTTCTTTATTTCATGCATGTATATACATAGAATTCAGCTTCTTATGCCTACTTCAAGGAATTTTTTTGTGAAGCACAATGACCTCATTCACTATCTGCTTTGTTTTGTTTCAAATTAAAGTCAAAGTGTACTTTCTCTAACAATTTTAACAGCTGTTTCTCACGTTGCTTCAAATTTCCAAAGCTTTAAAAAAACTTCTTTTCTTTGGTCACTGGAACTTAATATAGTGCTCTGTCTTATCAGTTGCTGCAACACAACAATAATGTTACTCTTCTCCTCTTGCACATGATGTTTCTGCTTCCAGCAGTTCTTTGGGGAACAGCTCTGCTCTGGAAACTGTGTAATGCAGCAAAATAAGCAGCTTTAGCTTGCAACAGGCTGTTGTTCTTTTGAAGATATGCCCTCTTACCTTGTTCATTGGTGTATCATTGTACATTTCGTGCTGTGTTAAAATGGATTTAGACCCAGCTTGCTTGGTGAGTCAGGATACCTTTTATTACTGCCTAATATTTGCCATTATGCTGTTGTGCTTATATATTTTCTTGTTAGATAACAATATCAATTATGAGAGAAAATGTAAACCTCTTTGGGCATTGCAGTGCTCATATTCTTCTGTGTCTACTTTTGATCCATGACTGTTAAAAATAACCCTTTCAGAGAATTATGCCCAAGTGTCAAACTGTCCATTAGCTAGTTCTTAATCCATTTGACATGTACTATATTGTTATGGTATATGCTTGATTTTCTAAAAAGAAATCTGAGGAGTTCATGTCATCACAATTTCTTTGTACAACAAACTGGTAGCTCTCTTGAAGTCTGTAGGCAGGCTTGTCCATCTATTTTTCATAAAGCCACATTGATTGGTGCTGTTTATTTTCCTGTTTCTTAATTAAGAGAATCCAATACCATATTTTTCATTACTTTTATTGGACTTGAAGTCTGTTTAGCATCTTAGTTACAGAACAATTCTTAATTATGCCTGTTTGCTAACGAATTATGATTTTCTGCATATTTTTCCTATATGTTTTTCTCTCCTAGTCAGGGTTTGTTCTTATTTCAGATTTTTAAATTTCTTTTTTGAATCCTCAGATGTGGATATTAGTAAGAGTTCAGTTCTTTATGGAACAACAGGAATGTGATGAACCTAATCCTCAACACTCACCAGCATGATGTTCAGATGTTAATTTATCTTCACCAGTTATTAGGAGGTCCAAATTAGGGTTGCTGCTTTTTATATACAATATATTTTTAGTTTTAAGGAATTTTTGGTGTGTTTTAGAAACTCTGATTGATTGATTGTTTTGTTGTGGGTTGGTTTTTTCCCACTAGTCAACTATAAAAATTTATCCCATAATTTGTCACCTCTTCCATCTGTCCCCTCCCCCACTTCATATATTAAATGCAAATACATCTGACAAAAGCATCCTGCCCTGACTGGTTGGTTTTTAATAGACTTGTACCAGGGCTTTTATCATGAGCAAATACTCCACATTTTACAGAAATTAAAGGTACAAGGAAATTGTAGCTGAAATTAACCACTTTCTGAAGTATTTTGCCATTTATGTTGCATCCTTTGAAGTAATTCAGCACTTCCTGATGTTTGACTTGGATTTAGGCTCCAGTATCCCTTGACTATGGATTTAATTATGTGTTTCTCTAATGACAGCACAGCTGTAATGAGGACTACTACTATTTAAATTTGAAGCTTCCACAGTGTATTTTTCCCAAGTCCAAGTACATTGCTTACCTTTTGCTTGTCATTATTAGTTGTGTTACACTGCATTGTTTTGTGAAACACTTTGTAAGCTTTACACTGCACTGAAAGAGCAGGGATTGAGATTCCATATTCCATAAACTGAAAGGAAGAGGCATCTTAACTGTTCTGAAACCATAGCAACTTTAGCAGTCTCAGAAGAAAAACCCGCAAATGTGTACAGCACAATTCATATGGCAGTTGCAGTAAGTGGTTGACCTTTGCAGAGGATTAAAGAAGGAAGGATCCTGAGTGAGGTGTGGGCCATCTGAGTGAGGAGTATTTAGGACTTCCAGACTGAGAGCAGGAAACTTGGTGGACATCACTGGGTAACTGATCCAATACCAACACAGGTGACTAGAAGGTGAGAAGCTAGAACTAGGATGGGAAAAGGGCTAAAAAAAAGAGATTTTTAGATGGCGAGAGTTGAATAGAGGATATTTCAGAAAACTAATTTTGATATTATAGTCAAGCGAAATGAGATTTGGAAAATAATGAGAGAGACAGACATGTTCTTGGTGTGGAAGTAGACAGGTGAAATGAGATTATTCATGTGAGGGGAGAGTAATAGTTGCTGATTTTGGAGCATCCTTCTGCAATGCAGGGAAAAGAAACAGGCTGAAGCAGTCCCACAAATAGCTGTGAATAGTCAGAAAGGCAGAGATGAGAAAGGTGGTTTTGCCCAGTGAGGAACAAAGCAAATTTTGAAGGTCAGTCATAAACGAAGTCTTCTTGCAAGAGGAAAATATCAATTAGAGATTACCTTGGAGGCCTGAGGAGAAGGGATTGAGGTGATGTTGTCAATCTTGACAGAAAAAGAGGAGAATTAGGGAAGAGAATAAAGTAATTTTTTCAATGTAAATTCCTCATGGCAGAAATCTGTCCACTTTATTTTTCTGCAAAACATCAGGCATGTTTATGACTCTGAATCAATCATGTTCTGTGGACAGTAAGCCTTTAGTTGCAAACATAGTCCAAAAAGGAGGGAAGATGAAACAGATTGAATGGGACAGAAGGGTAGGAAAAATTTCTTTGGGACTGTAGCTGAAGGTGTAACAGCAAAAGCAAATAACCTGAAAGAGATTGGTAAAGAAAAAAAAAAAAAAAAACATAAAAAAATGTTAGGAGAAGAAAGAAAAACAATAAGAATGTATGGAAAGCAGCAAGTAATTAAGGTGATATCTCTGTGCCACAATGCAAGAATGCAGTATTCTCAAGCTGTACAATTAACATAGGTCCCCAACCACATCTCTGACTTCTGCCTGGGAAGGAGACTGGAAACAGAAAGTGATAGAAAGTCAAGGAAGGTTGCGTGAAAAAAGAGAAAATTAGCAGCTATGTCAAGTAGGTGCAGTAGATCAAGATCTCTGAATTTTTACTTTAATACCAGTCTGAGCCACAATACAGCAGCCATCAGGCATCTGGCATCTGTTACCCCACAAAAATATGATTAATGTAGCAAGTGCTACCACAAGTCATTACCTCATTACTAGGTTGGGTTGTAACCAAAAGACCAAATAGTCTCAGGCTTTGGAAGGGTCAAATCCAATGTGCCATTGCAAAACAACATGCCATCTTCCACCTGCCAAGCACCTAATGTGTCTCTGTGCTAGCCGTGTGATGGATCATTTGTGTTAGTCTGTACAGACAGGTCGGAGGGAATTCACCTGCCTGGATTGAAGAGCTAGGATCATTTGCTTTGTGTTCAGCTGGTGCCATGAATATTTTCCTATATCCAGGGAATGATTTCATAGTCATGAAATTATGTGAAAAGCAACAGTTCTTAATATTCTGCCAGCAAAGTGAATACTGCAGGTGCAGCTCCATAGGTGACTCTGAATTATCACAGTTGCATGATCCCTATGCTCTTTTCTTGCTGAGAAGCATTCCTGTCAATATAATATCCATGTTCTCAGTGAGAACAGTACTGCACTGGGAAGTGTTCACATGGGGAATAATTTTCCCATGGAATAATTTTCAGTAATACTGGAAGGAAGGTAATAATGGAAGGAAGGTGTCTATTGACTGTATGTTACTGGGCTTTTCTTGGAATATAACTACCCTCTCATATGCTAGAAATGTACTGTTGTTACTTCTAAGCTGAAAAAGGGTAACTAAACTGATCGCTCCTGAACATGAAGTTGTTCTGTACCGGAAAAGGGAGTCATAAAGCCATTTAATGGCTATGCAGCTGACCAAGTCAATGTACCTTAACTGTGCCTACATATTATCTCTATAATTCCTGTTGTTTGAATTGTCAGAACCGTAGGGACAAAAGAGAAAGAAGTCACAGACTCCCATCTGGGACAGCTTCCTGGCTGTCCTTTTTATATCAGCAAACAAGGACTGATGAGGCAGGGACCAGGCCTACCATAATTCTCATTAAGTGCACACCAAAGAGTGTTAGGTATGTGGTATACTAAAGTAATTTCAGTCACATGCAAAAAGACAACTTCCATAAGTTCTGCCGTGGCAGTAAAGCACCGTTCCAGCTGAAAAGTGAGTCATTCTGTGAGTCTAAGGATACAGAAATTGCCATATTGCATTGGATCAGGAATCCATCTACCTTAATGTCCAGTCTCCAGCATTGACCTCCTTCAGAAAATGATGTCTGACAGTAATCTCAGTGATAAATTTTTCATGCAAGAACTGACTGCTGGATAAGGCCCTAAACACAGGATGTACAAATGGATGAAGCCATGTAAATGGATGTAACGGAGAAGAATAGTGGAGTTGCTCTTGTCATCATGAGTGGACAGGCTTTACTTCAAGATGTATCTTTATTAGCGAATTCTTTGTGTTTCTGACGTATGACAACCCAGAACATTCAATAAGGGAGGAATACTGCAGAGGCAGAGTCAAGGATAAGTTTCATAGCAGACCCAGTTGCCCAGTTGAGGATGTAGAGAAGAGACCAAGAAGGAAAAATCACAGGAACCAGTAAGTGCTGTAAACAGAAAGAACAGAAGCAAGACAAAAATAAACACCTGAGATACACAAGTCTGTTGCTCCCATATGCAGACAGCAATATCAGATCCTGCAGACAGCCCCTAGGCTAGTGTTTAAGTAGAAGCATCAGTTGCTTTGCAATAATTTGCAACATCTGTTTAAACTGTTCTGTAGGCTGTAACCCTCTCCCCAGCAACAACTGCCACAGGAGTGGGCAGTTCTTTTCGTTTAGATAAGTGAGCTTTCCGTTTAATCCAGTGGCTGCACCAAGAAGAGCAAAATATTGAAAAGCAAGACAAAACAATTGTTTTATGAAGGTTTGATGCCTGCCATTCAGTCTAGAGTAGCAGCAGCAGGGTAAATGAGTTTATGGTTTCGATAACACATGAGATATGCAATACAGTGAATACTATAACGTGACAAAGCCAGAAAGCTCATCAATACCAAGTGTCCTGTAGCCTCCCAGAATAATTATTAACATGGTTCTGTTCCTCTACTTTGTCCTGATTATAGAGGAACTATTGATACTTCTTTTTTTAGTTATGTAAACATTTTATTTCACTGTCTCTTGCCCTGGCCTGTCTATTATTGTTCTGATAGCTGTCTTGCATATATGGATATCATTCTGATCAACAGGTACATACTGTACAGAAGTCTGTGTGCTAACAATACCTAGTTGGAGAACACCCTTAATTAAAAGTTTTATATTCAATAAGGTCGGTTCTGAAAAGAACAAAACAAACCTAAACAATGTTAAAAGTTTTGTAAACTGTAACATTAAAACTTGCTATTTTTTGCTAATGTTTAATCAAGTGTTTTTCTTCTCTTACTGAATATGCTAAGGAGTTTATATTTACATAATTGTGAAGATGATAATAACAATTATATTTCAGAGGTTTGCATTCAGAGTACACTCAAAGCAGGTAATTGTTGCAAGAGATTATTTTCCTTACTCCTTGCCACATCCCTGCCCAGAACTGTATAACTGAGCAGTACACCAGAGGATAAAATTCATTGTAGTTAAATACAAGATAATAAACTTGTATTATACTCTAAACTATATACAAATGATAAAACATTCTAAATTAAATGTAACATGAAAATGTTTAGAAATCACCCCAGGTAACTTAAAAATATGTACTTAAAGCACAGTACAAGGAAAAAAAATAGGAATAAAAGAAGGACCATTTAACCAAAGGAACAGGAATTTTTATATAACGTGTTGAGGAGGAAGTTTGGCTTCAATAGAAACAAAGGTCCTTTTTTTCCATAATTGTAGTCTTTAGGGATCCATCCAAAATGTTACTTAACATCCATAATTTAGAAATAATCTGTTTAAACTCAGTGGAGGTGTGGCGGGGTTGTATGTTCTTATATCCAGGATATGTGCTTAATAACTTTACCAATGACCTTAGTAAATTAGAGACAGAGTAGCCAAATTTGTACTTGGCAATGTGGATTGACTAGCTGGTGTCCTGAGAGAACACAGGTGTTAATTCTGGAGGCATTAAATATGGGGCCAGAATCAAAAACAGTCTTTTTTTCCCCAACATTATAAACTTCCATTTGGAGTTAGAAATATCCTTGCCTGAACTTGGCCTTATGTGGCTGTCCATGCACATTTAGCTTGTTTCCTAACTGTCTTCAATGCATCTCCATCAGTGGCTGTTTCAAGTTGGATTTGTTTAGGATTTTTAAAGCAAGGCATAGAAAGGAGAGCACTCAGCCTGAAACTTCTAAATGGTCAGTTTAAATACTTGTTGATGGTTGCAGAGGCACTGCCCAGGCAAAAGTAAGTTCACCTCATTTTTGTTGAATTGGAAGCAAGTAATCTTTAATTTGCTGGTATGAGAGAGGATGCTTGTTAGGCAGTGATACTGGGGTCACCTTCTCTGGGCTTGCCTTGGCCACAGCATGAATACTGCCTTTGAAATAAGGCATCAGCAGCCTGCTGTGTGACTCTTTTAATCCACTTTGTGTAATGGTCTGGGTAAACCAAGGCAATTCTTCCTCTCAAAGGTAAGCATGAATCTCATGAATTAGCCGGTGTGACTGTGTGTGAGAAAAGTATTCTTTTCTAATGTCTCAGCAAGTGACATCACACTGCAGAATGTTGAAAGTGTTCAAAGCTGAATGCTTTCGCTCCCATTTTCTGTATTTCTTAAGCCAGTAAGAGCGGAATACTCTGTTTTAGTGAGTGAACATTGCACTTTAGATTGTTGCTGACCTTGCTGGTGCTGTGACCCTGCCAGGAGGGACAAGTAGCACTAGGAATGACTGACTGACGGATAATATTTGAGATTTCAGTACTCTGATAGGTGACACCGCGGAAGGACTCAGGCCTGAAAACCATTCTGCTTGCTGAGATTAAACAGCAAGAGCAGTGTGGTAGGCCTGATCCTACAAAAAGCAGCTTTCTACAGAGGGGGGTAGAGCAGATCTGAAGGGGAGAAGACAACATGAGGGTGTACAAATCCTGACGAAGTTGCAGCTACTGTGGCAATGCACTGACTGGCAGGCTTTAGGTTGTTGAATCCTGCCTCTCAAAGTATTTGGAAAGCCTCTCACTTTCTGCACACTACTGAGTTTAGGTAATACATAGTAACTCCTATGCCAAAGATGAGTAGTTGTTTATTTCTCTAGGGGAGAGATCTAAGTGCAAGAGCAGTCAACTTTCTAATCAATTACTGTATGTTAAGAGTGGTGTTTGGTGAATTCTGGAAAGGAATTCTGGAAATTAAAAAAAAAAAAAAAGTCCTAAAATCTCAGTTAGTACATCAGGTCAAAATGAAATGGTTTTTTGGAGGGGTTGGCTGCACCGCTTCATGGGAGAAATTGTTCTGCTAGTACATAAGTGAGCTGCTGAACTCGCAAACATTTTTTCCTATGAATGTGCTACGGGAGAGTTTTACTGACAGGTTGTTATGACTACTTCAATGCACATATGACCCTCTGTCTAGAGGACAGTTAAAGTTATAAACTGTTCATAAATTTACTGACATTGTTGGCAACACTGTTACAGCAGTAAACGTTTAATTTGATCCTCATTTTGTAAAATAGCAGTATTGCTACAACTGCAAAAATGCAAATTTTCCTGTTGAAGAAATCTATTTCAGGTCTCTGCATGTTAGTCCTTCAGCCTTGCTTATGTGCATTTGTGACAAATGAAAATAGTCATATTAAATCTCCATTTAGTGTGAAAATGAAAGCAACAAATTCATACAATCCACAGGTTTCTGATTAAAGTTGTTATAAAGCTCTACATCCCAATTCTATGAAATCATATCTGTCCATGGTCTTTCTTTAAATGATTTTTTTATGTAGTTGTCTGCTCCAGCTACTCATGATACATGTGAGGCATAAAGAATAATCTTGTAACAAGGGAAGCTTATAAGTTCTTACAGTCCTTACTTAGACAAATTTCCTTCGGTGAATAGGAATGATGCTCAAGTGATAATTGCATCATCTGGTTCACAGTTTGAGTATTTAGAGACCTTTCAATTCAATGCCACAAATGATCTTAGAATGCAATGAAGCCATATCCAAAGTTCTCTGCCCTGTTGTTCACTTCCTCACATTCTGCTTGTTCTCTCACACATAGGTAGTAGTCACTTCATGACAGAAATAAATCTTAGGGGCATCAATAAGTTGAAGTGAGAATACCCCATGTGATCTTTTAATTATTATATGTTGATTTTTGCTGTGAAGCAGGTGGAAGAACTCTGAGTTCGCCAGTTGTTTGTTATATGTACAGAGTTTTTTCCAAAGTCAGTTTTAGAATGAATCTGTTAAACGCCTCATTTTCAAGGACAATATTGCTATCAAGGTTCATTTTTTGGGGTTTGCCTAATTCTGGCCTCTTTTGATGCCAAACAAATAATACTCCTATATTTCTTGTTGCTCACAGCACATGTTTATTTTAATGGCTCTCACTATAGCCTTCTAGACACTTACCTTCTGTCTTGCAAAGTCCATGCTTGTTGCGTCCTTGATTTTTTAGAAAATCCAGTTTGGGATTAATTTGCATAATTCATGGTGTAGAGTTTTAGGATTGCCTTGAGGACTCCTAAAGCACAGCCACAGAAGGAAGGGAGGTATTGAAAAAGAGAAATCATCATGATCAGAACACATATATGACTTCATGCTGTTTTGCCATAAACCTGGAGTTCATCATGGGAGATTAGAGGGGGACATACCGGTAGTATCAGGGCCAAGTAATGACTGGAGAGAGCTGTAAAATTGCTGGAGTGGCAGGTTAATGTAAATTTCATGAAGAAAATGTAAACCTTAAGCAACTGAATACAGTTCAGTTCAGTCAATACATTAAGGTACAAAACCTCAAAAAACTGTGAAAGCAGAAATCCACATCATGTGTGAGCTATGAAGCAGGATTGGGGATGAGATGAGATGGCATATGCAGATGGGGTGAAAAGATACTCAACCACTTAGGAAACAGGCTTGGCGTAAGACTAATGACAGGGAAAAGTGATGGTATTTTGTATTACATGGATCTGCGAACTGTAGAATTTGCACACAGCTAAGCAGACGAATGAATTCAGTCAGAGAAGTGTTATTCATGTCACAATAGCAAAGCTAATATCATGATAATAATACTACAGAAAACAGCAAAAGAAAGAAATTGGAGGTGAGAGGACAAATTTCTGTGAGGAAAAGTTGGCTTAGAAATGGGTTTAAGTTACATGAACATCAGTATTAATAATAACATGTAAGAACCAGGCAGGCAGGGAAGGCTGTAGTAGAAATGCCATTAGTGTCTGATTGAAGCAACAGTGAGAAGAAAGTGCTTCTAATACCCTGTTTAAGGATGGAGCAGCTTACTGCTGTTTACTCCTTCCTAGTTTGGACAAATTTGGAGGAGAATACCCTCTGATAGAAGTCAGGTCACAACCACCCCTCCCCCCCAGGTTCGGGAAAATTCTCCTGATGTGTTCAGATGTTGTTGAAACAGTCCAGAAGAGAAGAAAAGAGCAAAAAAAACCAAAAATCCTAGGAAAACGAAATTCAACCCTCCGTCTCTCGCTGGGAGAAAAAAGAGCCGAAAAAAAAAGGGTACCGCAGAAACAGAGGAGCGTATCTCCGTGTCCTTGAAACAACTGCTTTGCAAAGTTTGTTTTCTGTCCTTCTCAGGCTCCGTTTAAAGACACAGAAAAGATTGGTGGGCATAGGGTAGTGATAGGGGATACACATTATAAAGTCACCCCACGACATTGACATAATTATACAGCAACTGAAAGACCAAAAACCATGGAAGAGTCCTCAAGCAGATGAGAATAAAATTTAGCTCACTGTCTCCCTGTAAAACTGAAGCCTTCAATAACATGGAAAAGAACATAGAATTTTTTTTTAAATTCAACTCAGTGGACAGCTTTCAAACTGCTGTTGCCAAAACTGAGAGGAGTTCAACTGCTTTTTACTTATATGATTCAGTTTCATGCAATGCGAATTGTAAAGACGCCTGTCTGATGGTCACCAGCAAATCCATACAGGGATCCCTGAGGAACCACAGAATGAAAGGAAACAGAGGGGAGAAACTGTAAACAAAAGAAAATTTAAAAGATAATTTTTTGTGAAGGGAAGGAGCCAAGGGGCTAGTTTGGTGTATGAAGAAAGAAGCAAGTGAAAGTGCTATAGGTGAACTAACTGACTTTCAGCAGGTGTGAAGGCTCACGTAGCATCTTGTCTTCTTCGCTAAAAATGTAGCATTTGTTATTGTGTTCTGTGCAATTATCAAATGTTCCTCACCTCACTGATGGGAGCAATACACTTATGGAGCTGAAACTTCGTGTTTCACCACACCTGGAAGTAGTGCTTGACAATCTGTGTTGCTTCCAGACTATTGAAGAGAGCAGCTGCCTATGTCATATCCACAGGGACCTAACCATGCTCTCTGCTCCTGCCTGAGATAAAGGACTCACTGCCTCCTCAATTTATGTACTAGATGTAGCAAAAAAAAAAAAAAAAAAAAAAAAAAAAGTGAGATTTGTGTAATTTCTAAGAGCTATGGGTAGTAGAGAAGCCTGGTACTTCTCAGGTGAAAGCATGGCAGTTTGGTAACAACCTGCTATGAATTAGTATTTATTGGAGGAAGCAAAGTGTGTTTATGGTGACAGTTCCCAGCACACTATCATGGTTCTGTTGTACTGTTTAGCTAAATGTCATCTATTAATATTTCGGTGAACAAGGCCCCATGCAAAACCCAGCTGGTTTAATATAATCAGTCATTTTACATAATAAACATAGGCTCTCCTAGACACATCCCAACTCTGTTTTACAATTACTTTTATCTACGCACTGGGACTGATCCTTTAGTTCTGCTTCCCACATTAGTGATGTAGAGTACTCTGTGCTTCAAACTGATACACTGCAGGATGCATGCAGAATGTCCACGCTGCAGTATGGATAGACGAGCAATGTACAGTCAAACACGGTGCTCTAAGCAAAATTATTTTAATGACAAGCCTTCTATTCAAATTCTAATTATTTCCATTCTCATCTGACCTCAAACTTCAAAAGTCAAATTTTGTTGCTACTGGAACTTTGGAGTGAAAAAACATCCTGAAGGAAAACTTAGCTTTGTATAAGAATGTTTTTTCTCTTTATTTCCCTTCACTGCCCTTCTTTTATCTTGTTGAAATTTCCTCTAATTTCATCAAAACTGAGTTGTTCTGGCTAACATTTTGAAAGCACATCATATTTTGCATGCCCTGAAAACCCAGTCAGGTCAAAAAATCCAGAAGTTCCTAAAATTGATCTGTTTTAAACATCACCATTGGCTTTCGAATACCACAGGCACTCTCAGGGTTTGAGATTAACTAATTACTTTCAACTTGTAAATGTCTTGTGCCTATTTTAAATAGTTATGTGATTCACTACTCTGTGAGCTGAATTCTGTACACTTAAAATGGGTATTATCCTCTGTCTGTGGCTGGAAGCAAGCAGAGACTAGCTTGTGTTCTTGCAACAGCCAGGTCTTGAAATAGCTCTCCCAAGTTGCAGATGGAGAGTACACAAAGCATTCTGAAACCTTTTCTTTTGTTTTGAGCTATTGTTTATTTTTATCTGCTCTTCACAGTTAAAACTGATCTTTTTCATGAAACATTTTGAATTTCCTGTCTGAGATGCCATTCATGCAGATGGTTTCACTGAAGTCACCACATTTACTTGTGCAGGGAAATTAGACTTGTGTGAAATGTTACTCTGTGCCAATTTAGCACCGAATTTCAGGATGTTTTTGCCCAAGTGTGTTTATAAATATTTTAAAAGGTCCTTTTTCTAGCCAAAAGGAGATGTTATGTCAATCAGTCAACATACTTAAACAACCCTGTTCAGAAATGTGTTTAATGAAAATTAATTTAGTACATCCTCTCATTCTGTCACCAAATGGTTCATGATTCTGTTCCTGTAAACACAGCGGTAGTTCTCATAGGGATAGTCTTTAGAGGAGGTTTAATTATTTGTGTAATCTGCCCTGAGATCTCTTTGTGGAAAGCACTGAATAAACACGTGACTGTTGCCTTTATATAAATTCACGAGGATAACTCCACCTAAACTTACCTTCAATACAAAATGGTTTTATTTGAGGAAGCATCCTTTGGGTGGCATCGCATTTCAAGCCAGCTGAAAATTTACAACATAGGTGTAATTTAAATTCAATTAATTTAGATGTTTAATTTTTTTAAAGGGAATTATTTGCTAGATTTTTACCTGAATCAGGCATATGTAAATCATATTCACAGTAAATTGATGGATAATTTCAGTATTAATGTTATTCCAGTGGTGCATAGCTAGTAATTATAACAAAAATGAATTGTTTCAAAATATCATATCGTGTTGTTTTTTAAGGATTCCATATGAGTTGCAGAGATTTAACCATGATTCAATTACATCGTTGTGTAGGCTTTGGACTTGCTATGATTTAGTTACACTTTTGTTCATTCAGACATTTATACTGCATGTATGTTTTCAAATCATTCTCACTGTAGCAGCAATTTTCCAACTACTCTCTGTGAGAAAGCAATCTTTAAAATTGTCCTCAGTCTGCAGTACTTAAGAAAGGGAAGAATTACATGAAGAACCTCAAATATGAAGGCCAGGCTTGAAGCACAGTTTCATTAATACTGGATGGCAGGAAGGGACCCAAGTCCTAGATAATGAGGAAGGAGTTGCAATTTTTTTTAAAGCTATCTTGTGACAGGGAAAACAAAAATGACATTCAGCTGACGAATGAGCAGAGTTTGACCTAGCCTTTTGACCCTTGACAATCAATCTTACCTGCTACTTCATAAAGAATTATGACTGTGCCACTCACATTTGACTCTGGATCTTTACTATCCCTTCCTTCCTTCCTTCCTTCCTTCCTTCCTTTCTTTTTTTGAGTACATAGTCCAAGCATGTGCACCCTCCTCCTGTAAGTGTTCTGTGCACTGTGCAGTGTCCCTGGCACAAAGAGCCATGGGAAACAGCTGGTGGTGGTACCTAATGCTCCACAGGGCCATTTTGGAATGTCAGTCAAGTCGGTCACTGGACTGTGCAAGGCAGAACAGATTGGGTCTGTCTGAGAACACTCAGCAGGCTTCTAACGTCATCTTATGTAATGTGGAAAAGAAAACAATGAAATTGTTAAATATAAGCTGCCTTTGCTTAATAAGAGTGACAACGAAATAAAGATGATATTTGATCCCATGTAGGAGCTATGAAAAAAGCAGGAAGAAAGCAAGATTTTTGGAATTGTTATAGTATTTCATTTTGGTTTGGATTGATTTTTACTGTTTTATTTGAACTTTTATTGCTGTGCATATTACTAAGAATTTGCATACCTTCCCTATTGGAAAGAACAGTAAGTCTAGACAGTGGGTGTCTGCTGTGTTATCTATTAAGGGTGGCAAAGCAAGTGCTGAGCAGCATTAGCGGAACAACTGAAGCAAAGAGAAAGCCATATCCAAAAGACATAGAGCTCTTAGAACTATGTCTGTAAAGGCTGCATTTTCCTCATTGTTTCAGAAGTGCAAATTCCTTGACACTGTCCTCATTGGTCTGTGGAACTTGGAGAAGATTTTGGTCTTACTGTCCTTGTATCCATGTTGATTTGTATATTTTTATTTGCAGCATTTTTGTTTTGAGATACTAAAGGTAAGGCTACTCAGCCAGGACATCTGTAATGTAATCCACTAGCTGCAAGAGGTGACCACTGGAGGTTTTTACTTTTAAGGGTAAGAGGATGTCTATGGGAAAAGAAGGCATCAGTGAGGGTTTGGATTTTGGTACTTTTTTTTCCCAGTGCCAGTGATTTATGTGGAGATACTAGAAGGAAATAATGGTTGATCTTTTTTTTTAAGTTGCATACTGTGAAATTTTAAAGGCACATCCTTGGTACACACTTACATTACTGAACACTCAAAGCTGTAGGCAGCTGATGGACAAGCCTGCCCTGTTTTTTATGGTGTGAATGCATTTTTGCCCTGTCGTGTAAAGACAAAAAGGCTGCCTTGATTTGTCTTGTGCCTTTTTAGACTGGGAAGAAAATGATGCAAAATATGGACAGGACAAATCACAGGCCTGCCTTTCTCTGGATTTTTCATGATCATGAGTGACTGTAGCCAGCTGGGCTGAACCTTGTCTCGGCTGCCTGTGTATATTTTGCTCTTCAGAAGTAAGTGTTAAGAGTAGTTGTTTTCTCCTATTTTGAGCTCCAATAAGGAGCGCTTTTGTGTACACAGCTTGTCTAGTCTTTGTGTTTGGAGAGTATTTCCAAAACACCTTTGTGGCTGCTCTCTCCTTAGCCCTCTGACACTTGCTATGTGTTCTCTTTGGACAAAATGGCTGAATATTGCCTGCACAGTCTTTATAATGCATGAAGGTCTTTCTGGCATGTATAAATGTTATACCTATATGTGAACATCATAAAATCTACTCAGATTTCTTGGTTTATTACTATGATTACTTGTAATATATTCAGAAACGAAGCAAGTCTTAGCATCACTGGTCCTGAGAGCCTGAAAAATATTTTACAAGGGTTTAGAAAGAGGGAAAGAAGAGGCTGTTGCACAAAACAGGGAGATGAGTCTCCATTTCCCATTTGTTCTTCTGTAATTTGGGAGGCAGTAATCATTGGTGTAGGAAGGAAGGAGGCTCACACAACGGCTCGAATTTCATAAGCGTCATAAAAGTCTGGGCACAAAGCAGCACAATCTTATTAGCAGAGGAAGTGAGGTCAGTAGTCTTCAGCTTCTTAACAAGATGATAGAATTTATGAAGCATCACAGCAGCAGGATGTGGTTGCCTGCAGTCTATTCATATAACAAGCCCACCGGGGTCCTATAGTTATCACCCTTGAATTTGTTTTCCTTTATTTTCTTTCATCATCCTCCTGTTTCTCTAGCCTATCTTCCTGCACTGGAGGAGTCACTTTATTATCTTCGATGTCTTATTGGTGACATTTTCTTTTGGATTTTTTTTATTGTTATTATCATTAACTAGTTTAGTTTAGCTAGTCCCATTAGTGTGTCTCTGATTACAGAGATGCTCATAGAGGTGTGCAATGAAACCTAGTGTTAATCTTCCAGAAAATCTGGGATTGGTGTTCATTATGAGGTATCTTTTCAATCCAGTGTGAGATAAGTGCCTAAAATGTGCCTAAGCTGAGAGTTCATCTTTGAAGACATCCTCCTTGTTGTAGATCTCAAAAAGTTCCATGAGCTGCTGGAATAAAAGCATTATCCAGACAATATCAAAAAGTAAGAAAAAACAACGGGTGCTTTTAAATCATCTATCTCTCATTAACACCATATATGTGGTAGCTCTACAACAATCTTTTCCATGGAGAAATAAAGTTTTGTGTATCTTTGACCCCCTTCTTTTTGAGGATTTTAGCACACATTGCTGTACTTCACTAATTTAGCTTCCTGTGGTGAGGGAAGTGAAGTTTATTATCCCTCTTTTTCTTTTATATAACAGGAAAGTGAGGCAGTGAGATTAACTGCTGTGCCCAAGGTGCTGCAGGTCTAGTATGTTCAGAAATAGGAAGTGGGTTCCCAGGAGCTAATCTTCATGTATAAGACAGTCAGTCCTAACTCCCTGTTTCTGATCTGACTTGTTCTGTCATACAGGATGTTTTTTAATTTTTTTTCCTAATTAGGAAAGCTGTGCTTTCTATCTTGGAAGCACAGCATCCAGATGGGAATAGTATGTGTCAGTACAGCATATTTAATTATTTATAACTTCTTTCTTTGTTTGATGTTTTGATTGTTATTTATTTTATTTTTCTACCCGAAGGTTTGATCACTTAAACAGCCGGGAATCAAACATTTGGCAGTGTTTACAAATTATGGAAGTGGTTTGTGATTAAATTGTTCTGTGGGAAAATTAAAGTTGCAGATCAGTATGTAAGCCAGTGGCACTCTTCTGAACTTCAGCAGGAGAGAGCTGCTCTGTGGCATGTGCTCTGTATTCATACCCATGCTGGCACAGGATGCCGGTGGTGCCTCCACATTTTCCCTGTGGTCTTCTCAGGGCTATTGACGGGGGGAACACTGAGCCCTCTCAGTCAAGTGAGATGCAGGTCTGCAAGGCACCCATTAGACAGTACACAACAAAAAGGGCACTCCCAGTTGCAGCTGAAAAAAGTGACAGAATCATGCAGACATCTAAAGCTTATCTATTTTGCAGATATATTATGATCAAATCTGAAAATCATTGTGACATCAGTTAAACCAGAAAAGCTCCTACCTGAAGCTATTTTGCATGAAGTCAGATGTCATTTCACTGTGCAAGATGATTAAGAGGTGCCAGAATTAATCTATTTAAGAATACTGCAGCATAAAAAAAAAA
>VZTI01001828.1:103669-168893 GCA_013397865.1 Struthidea cinerea | reverse complement strand
AAAAAAAAAAGGCTGGTAAAATTTAGGAATTTACCAGACCTAGATATTACTTGTTTGACACACAGACTTTGGCATTCAAACACTTACAGTGTTGTCATACTATGTTTAATTGCCTGTCTTCGAATGATAGTCCCAAGACAAGTTGTCCTGATTGATCCCCTGTGTCATGATGATACCCTGGCTCCAGTTAATGTTTCAGCCATTTGTATAGTATGAGACCTAAGGTCCCATTTGAACTGAGAAAGCAAATGGCTTATTAAAGTCTAATTTCTCCAGCTTGTTCTTGCCTTTGGGCATTTTAAATAGGTTAATGCAGTTTTTAAAATACATTCAGGGAACTTTACTCACAGTGTGTTGTCATAAACTAGAGGAAAATAGCCCCTAGATTATCTTAAAATGGGAATTATTCCAAATATACTTGTCCTGATACTTAGTCAAGCTCCCTACCTTAGAACAACTTTTTCTTCTTTTTTTTTTTCTTAAGATTTTAGTGGATTATTGCACATTTTAAGGTTTGGTAAGGAAAAAAATGTCAGATTTATTTAATGCAGTGGATCATTTTTCAGGGAAGTTCCAGTATTCATCAAAATGTAGAGACACCACAGGCACCATATAAATTATGATTGTTTTCTTCTCAATACTTCCTTTTTATTGCCTACATTCTTTAAAGTGAATTTAGTGCTCATGAACGATGCTGGATATGACAACACTAGAAAGTGAAGTCCTCTGTTTATCTGCAGAATTGGTACAGAGGACTATTGGCAATGCAAGTTTCTCTCCATAACCCCATCTGTGTTTTGCAGCTGTAACCTTGAGGGATCACCTTTAGGAACAAGGAGATGGTTTGATCCGTGTACTCTTTCCATCCTTAGCCTCTCTGCTGAAAGTGCAAATAAAGATGTCAATTGATGCCATTCAAGACCATAGCCTTTTTGATCTTCCTCATTAGAAGTTGTGAGACCATCAATTTATTACCTTGACTGTGTGGCAAACTTCTTCCAGTGCAGGCAGGCTCTCTGTGGATATCTGTGTGTGACTAAGACTTCTATACATTTAACACATCTGCTATAAGGTAGAAAACATGCAAAAGCACCATTAAAGTTCAATGAATTTTGTTCCCTATATTGACCTAGGCTGAATTTGAACCAGTGATTTAGAAATAATATGCTCTGTATCCCATTACTAATCTCTTCAGCCACAAGTCCAACCCTTTAGGGATTTTTTTTCACAAAGAGGATGCTAACATATTTAAAAGAACCCACATTTTACTTTCAAAAAGAAAATTCGAGCATATGGAAAAACATGGGTATTTGGCTAACCTACCCCTCATTACCCAGGAGGGAGAGAATGTAAACCCGGGCTTGCATTAGATTGTTCAGTGTGTGTATTCAATCTTTAGAAATCTGTTTCAAAGAAAAGAAAGGCATAAACCTCATTAAAAGAGAAACAACAGGGTGGAAAAAAAAGCGGGCCATGTCAGTTCAAACGCAAGCCCAGATGCTTAAGTTAGTTACACTTTTCAGTTTAAGGCAATGCAAATCCATTCTCCATTACTGGGGAAGTGGAAAAAGGCATTAAGCCCTTGAAATGGCAGGAGTCAAGTTCTGTGCTCAGTCAAATAGGAAAAGGTTTAATGTATGATTTTCTTCTTTTTAGTCCATTGTACATTGTATCAAGGCACTGAAGAACAACTATGCAATTATGTAAATAGGAGGATAGAAGCTAGAGTGGCACAATTGTTTGTAAGCTAAAATTGTTCCTTATCCCTCCTACCCCTTCTTCCTCTTTACACAGAAACAAACATGCACAAAACATTAATAAAATAAATCAAACATTATGTGAAGCTTATCCACAAGAGCAGATTCTAGATACAATTTGAATCCCTGAATATTAATTTGATCTTCACCCAAGCACTGTAGAGGTCTTAAGAATGTGAGTTTATATTGTGAAGGAAAGGTGAAAAAGGAGTCCTAATTTTAAATTGTTTTCATTATATAAACATTTGTAGGCACACTTACGTTCCTTGCTCTTTGGGGAATCATGATTAAACTTTAAAATGTATGCTTTAACCTAAAATATAACCAGGGATATTCCCCTGCTTATGCCACAATATGTTAGCCAGAGGCAGCAGGCAATTGTTACTATTTTCAGTTAATATAATCAAGCTTGGAAAATGAAGACAGAGCCTCTTCTGTTCACCCATTAAGACAAAGCTTCAGTCATCCCCTTGTCATGGATCAGACTGCTTCTCTCAGCATGGTTGCATCAGAGGTGAATTTTCCCCATTGTAACACTCTACTTGGCAGAAGGGCATTTTCATTTCATTTCAGTTTCCTGTGCAGGTAACCAGCAAAGGAATAGAATATGAAATGACACGTTTTGTGTGAATATTGTAAATGCATAGCAACACTATGCCTAAGGTATCCCCCAAAGAAAGTCAAGAAGGAGTATGTACCTTAGGTCATAACTTTCTCTAGTCCACAAAGTAGCCTGAGGTCTGTGACAAGTATTGCAGTAGATGACCTAGGAGATCAGAAAGTTTGCTTTCACTATCTCTCGGCCATCGATTTGCACCACTTAACTCCATGCCTCTTATTCTAATGTAAATGCTTTGATATTATGAGTAAGTGTAATCTGCTTAAAGTAGGATCACAAACCATGGGGTGATCTCATGGAAATACCGCAGCAAGCAAGAAGTTTGTTGAACCATAGGTTTTAAAACCCCTGGCACCATTGTTTCTTCACAGATATTCGTTACATTTACTGTCTTCTTGGATACCTGGTATATATTCAACCCATTTTTTTTTAGGGAGAGTTGAAATGTCGCATAGCTTTTGTGGCTTTTCCTCACAGTTTTTCATAGCTTGCATGCATTTTTAGTTGTGTCTCTCTTTTAAAGTTATGTACTTTGACTGTTTTAACCATAGAAAGAACTTTCTGCAATTCTTTGCAAGCCTTTTTAATTCTTGAATGTAATTGTGAAAGTAGCACTATTCACTAAAATATGTCAAAGTTTTACCCAGCTGTTAGCCAGTAAGTCATAAAAAAGATTCCTGTGTGGTAGGCAGTGCATGTTATCTTTTATACATGCAGACATAGCATTGTTGTATCACCTGAAATTCCATCAGGCTCCAAGCTCTGCAGAAAGTGACAAATGCTAGACAGGTATACGATTTATAATGGATGAGCTATGCAAGCAAGCTCTGGGAGTTGGATTGGATTTGATTGCAAACAATAATATGACACAACCCCTGTTCTGGATAGTACACACATTGTGAGAGGTGGTGCAGTCTGGCAGCATGAACACCAGACTGCAGGCATGATCCAGAGCCCTAATCCACCTTCCCAGTACACCTACTGTGTGGCTTTCAGAACACCTTTTCTGATCTAACAGTCCTTCTTCCAATTCCTTATCTCTTTGTTTAGCAACGGCATGTTAAACAATCATACCTCTCTAAGCCACTTCAATGCAATGGGCTTCAGAGAAGCTTTTCAAAGGAATTACATGAAAACACAAGAAGATATTTGAATAATTTTGTGCAGTTGCTGGCAATAAACTTGGAAACTTTTCCATGAAGTAACTGTTCTCCATTAATAAGATTATCCTTCAGGGAATATCTTCCACCCCAGCAAGAACGTTTTCATTTCCAGTACAAAAGTGATTGGTAGAGATATTGATCTTCCTGCATTCACCAACATTCAAGTATCGAGCAGTATTGAAAGCGAAGCTTTTCTAGTCCTAGATGAGAAGGTTTTGTCTCCCCCTGTCCAACTATGCACATACAACATAAAACGGTCCCTCATTCCTCTCCATGAGCCATGTGGATTAGAAGTTATGCTTCTGTGGTGTAGATGCTAAAAAGCTAGAAGCAGAGAAATTTTTCAGCTTTTTCTCAGTATTCTGTGAGAGCATTGATTTCACACGCAGACTAGATGAAAACAGCAAAGACAGTTTTGTAAACTAATTCTTTATCTTTGCACCTGGAGTCTGTTGTGCAAAGTTGTTCTGGTATACTGAAGAAATATTTTTAAATGGGTGTTGTATAGCCTCCACCAATCATTCTAGGAGGTGGTTGATCAAGATACCAATAGTACCATGCTACTCTTGCGAATTAAGTTATATAAACCGATTTATAATTAATTAAATAGCCACTTTTTTCCTGAACTTAGATTGTGTCATTTCTCACCGTTCTTGGTACAACAGCGACACTGTGGGATGCCATTTAATCCATTCCTATATTGGATCCTGTGGATGCAGTAAGGGTCAGTTTGAAGTCCTGGTTCTGGTTATCAGTGGTTCATTCAGTCTGCTAAGCTATCACAGGTGAAGAAATGGCCTGCACAATAGAAAGAGCTGGTCTAGATTTCATTTTCCTCGTGGGAAGGGTAAGGGTCTTTCTGCCTCTGTGTACATACCTACAGACAGAATTGGTGAATGGTTTTCCTTGCCATCTGAGATCATTCATGCTATGAATTATTAATTCATCTATGCAGTTGCTTTCTTGTATACACCCCTTCTTTTTTCTTATATGCCTGGATTATATTTCCACTCACTACCCTGTTGGCTTTGGGGCATTTAGGCACAAATTCTCTTTGGGAAATTGATGGGAGTGCTCCCTTACTTTTCCAGGGTGATTTCTTTTGCATGAGATACCATGCATGTTTTTAATCTGATGGTCACTGTGCTTTGTGTTGAAACACCAAACTTCTATGAGTAACTTTCCTGATAGAAATATATTGGTGTTGTCAGTCCTCCTTCTTTGTATTATTCAGATTCTTTGTTGAAGTCACGTACACATGGCTATAATTCTTGTTAAGGCATATTTCTAGTTTGATTCCTGCAGCTGTTGAAAGAAAATTTAGAGCAGCTTTGAGCATGGGAATGGAGAGCCAACAGCTCTTCCTATCAAGCCTTATACTTTTCCGTCTTCCAGCCTTTTCTGGCTTAGCCATTCTGTTTCATCTTTCTCCATTTTCTTTTTGTTTTTCTTCTGTTTATTCCGCTTTATGGCTTATTGATTTCGTAAATTGTACCAAGACCTCAGGTTCAGCCCCAGGGCATAGACATCTAGAAAGCCAAAATAGGGATGTTGGCCTGAAAAGGAAGTGGAGATGCCTTGCGTTTAACTGCCAGTCCACAAATAACCTGGTGAACAGTGTTTCTGGCCATGAAATCTGAGTGCCATTTTAAAAATAACAAATTTAATTCATTCCCAGTTAACTTTTGCTTCTGTGAATAGAAATTAGAATACAGGGCGGGGCTGGCAAAGCAGTATACAGAGTGAAAAATATCGTAATGACCTTGCAAGCTGTTCCTCTTGGTATCTTATAGCTAACTAATTAAATCCCTAAGAAGTTGATTAACATGGGTACGGCTGGAGACCAAGGTAACTTATTCAGGGCATAACCCCAGAAAACATCAGTCTTCTGTGATGCTCTTGCTGCTGCTTAAAGCTGTTCTTCCTTAGTGACATCCCTATGACACACTTCCTGTCTTCCTGAATTTAATGAATTTAGTCAATTTGAAAGTGTCCCTGGAAAATAGAGTTTGCTCCTTTATGCCAGCAGGTTGATGCGAACCATGGACTTCCAAACATCGTGTTTGAAGCATATGCTAGCAAAACACAACAGAACTTAACTATCAGGAGTAAGTGAGCGGTGCAAATTACAAGAAGGAATTTGTAGCTTCTAGATGTGAATTATAAGGAGCAGTTCTTATTTCAGAGACACACATTTTATTAGTTATTTTTTGCTACCTAGGCATTGCACAAGAAATTTCACAGCTGAATGTGTTATTTCCTGATACCTACTTCATGATGACATGACAAAGTTCTTTTCAGAGTATCCTTTATTCTACGACTATGGCTTTCTCCTTCTTTATCTAACAGCACTGGTTCATGTTGTGAGTTCTTGCTGTACTTACAGGTACAGTGAGAACCTGTTCCTCTCTTCTCTAGGCAGATAATATTCCCATTGGCTTCACTGGTAAGCTTGTCTGAGCCAAGAATCCTGGTCAGTTCTGAGCCCCATCCTGTGGGCAGACCTCTATCCCTTTCAAAGGTTTGCTTTTATTGCCCCCAGTGAAGTCTGGCTCTTACCACAGAATTACACAGGCAGAACCACAGGCTATTATTGATGGAAACAATTTCCTCCCACATCCTGAAGTCTAGGGCCAGCTGTCCTCAGTAAGCAGTATGCCCCTCAAAGTAACAGAACCAGAATTTTATCCAGAATATCTTTAACATGGTAAGTATTACTGAAATCTGTATAACTCCCTTCCCTCTCTTCAATTCACAGCTACCTCATCCCTGAACTCCCAGCTTCAACAGCTTCAGCATCTTCAGCAGCTCCAGCATCAACAGCAGCAGCAGCAGCAAAGCCAGCAGCAGCAACAAGCTCAGCAGGCACAGACTCCACAGCCAACCCAGCAGACCCAGCAATCACAGCCACAGCCATCAGCACCACCGCAGCAGAGCCAAACACAGTCCCAGAGCCAGAGTCAACCACCTCCAGCCCCACAGTCCTCCAACTCCCCTCAGAAACCCAGCCAGTCACCAGGGCATGGCCTTCCATCTCCTCTTACTTCACCAAATCCATTGCAGGTAGGATGCTACATACAAATCTCTAATAGTCTAAAAACAGCAAGTGCATTCTCTCTCACTGCAAGGGGAAATCAAGTGAAGGTTATGCCTTCTGACCACATAGGCTGAGAAATTCCACCTTGTATTACTCAATCCTTATGGGCATTCAGCTAAGAACAGCTAAAAGGCCTGATAAACCAGAAAAGCATACCTAATGATGGTTCTAGGCTGCTACTTCCTGAAGAGGAAATGTCTTTTGCTTTTAAAGTCCATATTGTAAAACCCATAGAAAACTCTTTAATTTTTTCCCACGGATTCATCCTGTGACATTCACAAATGGCATTTGCCCAGTAGTCACTCTTTATGATAACTTAGGAGGGTAACAATATTATCTATTCATTAGCAGATAATCCTGACTGTCAGCTTCTGCTGATGGACATGTACAAGGTACCTCTCCTCTTGAAATCACAGTCCTAATTTTTATCCTGCTAATAATCAAATACTGCTATGTATAGATTCCAAAGTATAGATTCCAAAGCTAAGGATGCCATAGTTAATGCCATTCATAGATGCTTACTCCAATGACATGGCTATTTTTTAATAGACCAACAGCTACCACATCCATACTGATGCTCAGCTCTGCCCATCTTAGAAGTCCTGGGCAGAACAGGAGAGCTCTGATCCGGTGGTCCTGTGTTCTTAGAATTGGGTGTTCTCGCACTGTATGTGTCTTGCTACATTCACATTGTGCAAGGACAGGTTTGACTGTTCCCATAAGTAGTGTGTTTCTGAACACTAGCGTAGTCTGTGGAGTGGAGTCTCGTTCACTAGGACTGAAACTGCACTTAGAAACCAGAAAAGTCTCTATCAACTTTATTCTCTGAATTTTGAGACACCACTTAAAATGTTTTATCCACACTGATGGATTTGGATCCATTTCCTGAAGAAATAAAACTGCATTAGCTTAATAATTAAACAATCCTTTTTTAGACAATTAAGGGAATTGGTTTACAAGAAGCTTTTCATGCATGTGGCCAGTTAAACCTGCATTAATCTGAGCTTCAACTAAATTGCATCAAATCTGATTTTTTTTAATTGTTTAGGTAATAGACTTAAAAGTCTGCAAGAGATGTGTCCTTGCTTGCTGAACTTTTTCTTAGAGAATAATGTTTCTAAAGCTTCTTCTCTGTATTGTCTTAAGGACTACTTATGCATCACCTAATGCCCAATCTATCATGTTAGCGAGTGCTTTGGGGCTCTTTTGTATGCAGATTATTGACATACAGAGACACAAATACTTTCAGGGGAGCTTCTGTTACATTTTATTGTCTTGGCATTACAGCTGTAATGTATGCGCACTAACTGTATACACTATATTTTGCTAAAACTGCCTGCTAAATGTGTTTCAAAAATCATTAAGTTCTACAAACAAAGCAAATGCACACATGAATTGGAGTTGGGGTAGGGAGAAAGTGGGATTATCTCAGACAACATAATACCTCAAGAGGGTTTTACTAACACTGAATCTGAGGTCTTTACTCTCATATAGCCTTTGGTGCCAATGTAAATCTCAGCTGAATCTGAGTATTTCCAGTCTCATCTGTGATCTACGGTCACTTTCAACTGTTAGCTTCCCTGGGTCACCTCTCATTGTAGAAGTACAATCAAAGTAAGTAAAACCTTTCCTGGTAGATGCCAATGACAATGCTTCTACATAGATACCTTGGCATATCTCTCTCTTTAGCATCCCTATGCTCACAAATATCCATCTGAAGGCAGTCTGGATGTGGCAGACTCAATAGAAGTGAAAGAAGGAAACCAAGTACACTGAGGTGTTTTTAGTTCAAACACTATCCCTTAAACATTTTAGGAATTGGGATTACATTTAATGAAAGACTGCAGTGTGAGAGGTCTGGCATTTCCCCTGGGCTGAGCTGAGCCAGTGCTGCCAAGATAGTTGCGTGACTGGGGTGCTTTCAGAATAGTAGCGAAGGAATTAGAAGTCATTAGGTGTTAGTTCTGGCTCAGCATTAAAAACTTGCTGATAAACTGTGGGATAAGTAGCTTTAATGGTCTTTCGTCTCTGATTGTCACCATTTAAATAGGCATGAAATCCCAAAGTTTGTTCACAGATACAAATACGCTGCATACTGACAATCAGAAGAGAAGCCAGAATTGAGCACACTACTTGAGCCCTCGCCTTAAGTGATGTGTGTAGGGTCATTACTTTGGCCTTCTAGCCATCTCTACAGCATTTCTACAGCAAGCATAATACTGCTCAAGCTTCCCTAGAAGTAATTAAGACTTGAAGCATGCTCTGTCATATTGTCAAGAATGCTGAGACACTTTTATATGCAAACAAGTGACACTCAGAAATATGTCCAGAGGAACTGATGTTGTACTTTGTATATGGTTGGTTGGGTACTTTTCTAAAACAGAGCAGTGGTAAGATGTCCTCCATTAAATTTTTCTTTCCATTCTAAATCCTGCAGAGAAAGGCTGCTTTACCCTTGTACATCCATCTTGACAACTGGATCTGAAATTATTTTCTTTCACACAGGCAGTTTAAAAAAAAAAAAAAGGAGGGAGCACAGGTTTGGCAGCAGTTCTTCATAATAGCTGCTTAGAACGGGGATTTTTTTAATGTTCAATACTCCACTTTAAAATCAACCTAAAACAAAATTCAGAGGTATTATGTCCTCTAGGGTAATGTTCTTTATGAACTAGAGTGAAATGGATTTTGTTTGAAGAATATTAAGGGAATAAAGAACAACTGAGTTAAAGTTTGACAGCTAAAATTTCATTTCTGAATTCTTGACTTTTTTCATGTGGGCTTTATCCTCTTACATTATTCAGGATCTGTCTGAAAGATATTAGTTTAAAAAAATGCAACCTCAAAAAATTGTCATGGAAAGTCAGTAATTCAGGAGGATGATTGTGTTTGTTTCAAAAAACTGAAGGATAACAGCAATTACATCTCAAAATGTACAGATGCTGTCACGTCCTTCAGAAGGCAAATTAAATGAAAGTGACTTGCTTAGGTGTACCTGGGTGAGGTACTTTGCTAGCTGATCACAAATTAATAATGCTGGTGCAGTGTACACCAGCTAAAAGTCTAAGAATTATTCTTGTCAGATTATTCTGTAATACTCTGCTCTAATTTTATCACTATTCTTTACATGATTCAGTGGGCTGGATTGTAGTTACAAAGCTACTTTTTATGGGGTCTTTTAATGATTGTGTAGAAAGATGTAAGACATCACGTTGGGTTCCAGGATGTGAATTTTTTGCTAACATTAGTGATGATGCTCCAGATTTCCACTGATAAAAGCAAAACACTGCAGAACCAGGGTCATTGTTGATTTGCCATAGACAACAACCAGAAAAGAATTTTTTAAAGCTGAGCTCTTTCAGGAAGTGGTGGGTCAGGCAGATGACAGAAGACTTTCATCCGTCCCTTCTAAAATGGTGAAATACCTCATAAAGATAATCATAGTCTGATGTCTGTTTTCATTGTGTCAATTGAGTGAGACAAAGGAATCCAGAGGTGAAAGACCTCTGTAAGTTGAGGACTTCAGAACCTTTACTTCTGGGAAAATATACTTCTCCAAATATGCTAATCCTGTGAATGCTTAGTGTTACTACATGCAAAACATATGGGTTCTTGAACGGTCAGCATGTTGCAGCTTCAAAGGATAGTTACCACATCTTACAGAGTTTCTGTGCAATTAAAATTTTGGAGTCATAAAAACTGGATTATATGCTGTATAAAATCAGATGAGAGTAGTACTAAGTAGCTAATTATTCTGCTTGACTACCAGAAAAAGGCACTTTCTCCCAGCAAAATATATTTAGCTGGCTCCAAAAAAAAAGGTTAGCTTCTGGTGCTGACACTCACTGTATATTTTAGAGATATGGATAAGATGAATGTACACATAGCAAAGGGAGAGCTACACTGTAGGAATAGAAGAATTCTCAATGATTTCTACTGTTCTGTTTGTGTGTGAATAGGAACAGACAAACAGGAAATCCCCCAGAGATTTTCTTACTGTAAAATTATTCTGACCGTTTTCTGAACTCTTTCCTAAAGAGTCTCTTTTGTCATAGAAGTCTACCTACAATAACTGCAGCTGGTGGAAAATGATGAGTGAGAAAAAAATAACAATAAAAATAGGGAAGATGGGAAGTGAGGAGATGACAACAGCATGAAAATCTTCCAAGTAATAGCAAACTCTAGGATACCAAAACCAGAACCTCCTTCAGATTAAATTTTCATACTAATCTTAAATAATGTATTTGGAAGCTCAACACTTTTATAACAAAAGAAGAAAGAAAAGCAGAAAGGCTGAAATATTCAGCTGCAAATGAGGGAGAATGTGTACACAGATGTCTGAGGCTCCAATAGTCACAAAAAACAAACTGTCCCTTCCCTTTCCACCCAGCCTCATTCACTGGTTATCTTCTCATTAAGGAAAAATCAGCTTTGAAGGAATCTCAATGGTTTCTGAGACTGACATATTTACATATGTTTAAGATACAGAAGTCACAACCAAGTCTCTGTTAGCTTGATAAAGGCCAATTTTTCAAGGATTATGTTCGTGGTCTGTCTTTATGATCGTGTTCACATCCAAGACCTGTTGTATTTTTCTCATGCTTTTTGAATCCTGAGATTAAGAAAATTTGATTATGACACCAGTAATCCCACTGAGTTTGGTGGGTTGTTTTGTTTTGCTAAAATTATCTAGCCTCTTCTGCATAAGATACTGTGCAATGTATGACTGATTGAATCTGTTCCCAAGTTACTTAGTAATCAATTTGACAAAGAAATATTTTATAAATGGTGAGTAAATGCAGTCCTTTGGATCCGTTGGCCAAAATCTCCTAATTTTTAGAATCAATAGGGAGTGAGATAATCCACATCACGAGGTGACAGGTGATATAGACAGGTACAGAAGACATTTATTCAAGAAGGTTCATGCCCATCACCTGGTGAGAGAGTGAGACAGTTGAAGTGCTGATATTGGGTGTATCGCCAGGAGATACTGGCAAGACCTAGGTCTCAGCTCTAAACTAATGGCATGGAAAGTCCCTTGCAGTCAGCTAAATTGAGTTAAGACTGGTGATCTGTTGAGAATATTTTGCTTATTTCATCCCCTGTTCATTTCAAACAGAAATATTTGAACACCTAGTTCTACTGACAGTTTTGGATTTCTATATCTTCTTATAGTACTGTAAAGATTTTTATGGGTTGATAAGTGTGATTTCATGGGGAGAACAAGCAAGTACAAGCAAGTACTTGAGTAAAAATTTCCTCTAGCTAGGAAATCATGATACTCATGTACCACACACACACACACACACAGAGTTATTACCCAGTGCAAATGCTGTTGTGATTCAGGCGCTCTCCTTTTGGTTTTGTGCTCTTCTTTTTGCCACTGAAGTAGTTCTGTGAACTGCACAGACATTACTGTTCACAAACTTGAACTTTGCTTGAGAAAAGCAACCTGATCTCCTTTTACAACCAAGTGACCCACCTGGTGGATGCAGGAAAGGCTGTGGATGTTGTCTATTTGGACTTCAGCAAGGCCTTTGACACTGTTTCCCACAGTAAACTCCTGGAAAAGCTGGCAGCCCATGGCTTGGACAGGAGCACTCTTTGCTGTGTTAAGAACTGGCTGGATGGCCGGGCCCAGAGAGAGAGGTGAATGGTGCTGCATCCAGTTGGCAGCCAGTCACTGGTGGAGTCCCCCAGGGATCTGTGCTGGGGCCAGTTCTGTTTAATATTTTTATTGATGACATGGATGAGTGTGTTGAGTCTTTCATTAGTAAATTTGCGGACAACACTAAGCTGGGAGCATGTGTCAATCTGTTGGAAGGTAGGAGAGCTCTGCAGAGAGACCTGGAACAGTTGGATGGATGGGCAGAGTCCAACAGGATGAAGTTTAATAAGTCCAGGTGCCGAGTCCTGCATTTTGGGCACAATAACCCCCTGCAACGTTACAGGCTGGGGGCGGTGTGGCTGGACAGTGGCCAGGCAGAAAGGGACCTGGGGGGACTGGTCAACCGCTGACTGAACATGAGCCAGCAGTGTGCCCTGGTGGCCAAGAAGGCCAATGGCATCCTGGCCTGTATCAGGAATAGTGTGGCCAGCAGGACCAGGGAAGTCATTCTTCCCCTGTACTCAGCACTGGTGAGGCCACACCTTGAGTACTGTGTCCAATTCTGGACCCCTCAATTTAGGAAGGATGTTGAGATGCTGGAGCATGTCCAGAGAAGGGCAACAAGGCTGTCTGGAACACAAGTCCTATGAGGAATGACTGAGGGAGCTGGGGTTGTTTAGCCTGGAGAAAAGGAGGCTCAGAGGTGACCTTATCAGTCTCTACAACTTCCTGAAAGGTGGTTGCAGCCAGGTGGGGGTTGGTCTCTTTCTCCAGGCAGCAACTGACAGAACAAGAGCACACAGTCTTAAGCTGCGCCAAGGGAAATACAGGTTGGATGTTAGGAAAAAGTTTTTTACTGAAAGAGTGATAAAGTTCTGGAATCATCTGCCTGGGGAGGTGGCAGAGTCACCATTCCTGGATGTGTTTAAAAAAAGATTGGATGTGGCACTCAGTGCCATGGTTTAGTTGAGGTGTTAGGGGATGGGTTGGACTCAGCGATCTTGAAGGTCTCTTCCAACCTGGTGATTTTATGATTCTGTGAAATTGTTGGGTTTGAGTTTCAATGCCTCCAGGGCCTCCTTTCTTATTTTCCTCTTACCTCTTCTGGCACTTCCATGGTCATACTCATCCTTTCTGGGTCTTCCACCAGCTGGGTTGCTCTGACATGCAACATGGCAGTTTGTCACGGCTGGACACTCAGGAGCCTCTGCATTGTGCTGTACCCTGGCCCTGGTGCACAGTGCAGAGACATGCCAGCTGGTTTCCTGCTATGGGTAGCTTGTTTGAGGGCCGCTGGTATTCATGTCTCCCTGGACACTCATGGGTGTAATTTCCACAGAAAAGCTAGTTTCAGTTGTGTGCAAGACTTGCATCCATCCACACAGTGATCAGAATTCCAGATCTTCTTATCTTCAGCAATCTTCCTTCTCCCAGTAGTTCACTGCTTTTTGGGGTCTTGAAGGCATTGGGATTTCCCCCTGTAAAGCTGTTTAATACTGCATTTAAAGAGAGCAGAGATGTTTAAACATTCTCAAACAGACTTTATAAGCAAGTCTTCTCATTTCCTGAGGAAACCTTCTCTCAGGTGGAGCACTGGCTGTCTGGTCCATCCAAATATATTCTGCAGCTGTTGCTATTTTCAGAAGCACAGGGAGGACTGGTGTCTGACTCAACATTTAAAGCAAAGGAAATTAATCTTTGAGCAAAACAACTGGCATTATTAGCACCCAAGGGGCAGATGCCGAGGCTATTAATGGAAACCATTTGCTAGAGAATTCTCTGAAGGAGAGGAAAGTGGAGCTGTTTGCCCAGCAAAAAGCTTGCTCTAGCTTCTGAAATGGGAGCATTTAATAAACTCCCTAAAGCAACTGAAGTATTTAATAAATGGGAAAATAAATAAATAACATCCTCCAAGAACAAATTTGGGAAAGGATACATATCCCATAAGGTCTTCTATTTCCACAGCCTCTCTAGACAGAGAGTAGGACCCTTGGGGATCTTACGGACAGAAAAAGTTGACACAGCCCCTCAACCCCCTTTATAAGAGGAGTTATATAAATCCCTCTTATAAATCAAGTGGATCTGTTCTGTTAGCATTCATTTCTCTTATTTTTTCACTCATATTTCCAAAAATTTTTAAGGAAAGTAGAGAATATTCTAAAGCATTACTTTATTTTCCCCTATTTTTCATATCCTCCATCTCTGTATTTTAGAAAAAAAAAATGCAAGTCTTCACAGCTTTCTAGTTCTGCAGAAAAATAATTTTTCTACTTGGAAGCAAGTGGACTGAGTGAACATTGAGAACCTGGTGGTCTTGGGTCTTACTGAATTTGAGAATCAGTATTTTGTAAGTGGTATAGCCCTGATGTTATATCATTAAGGTTCATTGTGCAGAAAAGCACCTAAAAGAGGTTGTTCAGCTCCTAAATACTGCTAGCAAAAAAAAAAAAAAAGCCACTCTAGACTGTGTTTTAAATTTTAAAATTAAGCTTTTTTTGGCAGTATTGCTGAGATCTATCAGAGTGTCCACTTGCGGATTGTGTTGGTGGCTTTAGCAGATGCAGGTGTTTAAAAAAAGTAATACTTTCTTCTTTTTATTTGTAGCCAGAATGTTTTGAGAGAGTAACTAAGCAGAGGCCTGGAGATTATGAAATTTGCTTAAGTGTTAATGGGTTGATTGCTGAGTTACAGTCTGCCGTCTTTACTGGAAATTGATTGACTAGTGCTGCAGGTCTTCACACTTGACGCTCGGATTTGACTCGAAAATTCTGCCAAGTCTTTTACTCTGAAATTTATCTTAATTAGATCTGAAAGACCTGCCACAGCAGAATAGTCACACCGATTAAAATGAAAAACAGGAGAAATTACTGATCAAATTAATCATAATGTCGGGTTACAGCTGTAGGTCTGATGTAATTTGCCACTCCAGTGAGTTACATCAGCCCAAGCAGAGGAAAGAGAGCTGGTTTTACGCTGATCCGTAACACCAGGCAGCTTCAGGCAGCCCATCAGGATGCTTGTTCCATTCATTCTCTTGGCTTATTCTGACCTTAGAGATGCAACTAGAAACAATTTAGGCAAAAGAAAAAAATATCGTTTTATTGAAGGGGTTACACTGGAAACATGAGCTTTCCAAATCCTTCTTGTTTCATTTTTTGCCTTTCTCCACCAACCTTCTAGTTTTGTTTGAAGTAATTAACAATTAATTATGTGGAAAGTGGAAAATTAGTAAGTCAGAGGTTACCACCTCAGACAGAGTAAGAAAATGTGTCTTTCTAAGAACTGCTTGTGGGTTAGGATATGAGGAAATTAGGATCATTTAAACAAATGGGCATTTAGCAGTACATGTCCTTCTGCCATGGTTTGACACTGGCCAAACGCCAGGCACCCATGAAAGCTGCTCACTCACCCTCCCCTTCCACATCTGGACAGAGGAGAGAAAAAAATTCAACAAAGGGTTAATGAGTTGAGATAAAGACCAGGAGAAAACACTCCAAGGGCAAAACAGGCTCAACTTAGAAGTACAAAGTGAATTTATTACTAACAAAATCAGAGGAGGATAATGAGAAGTAAAATAAGCCCTTAAAACACCTTTTTCCCCCAACCCCTCCCTCCTTCCCACCGGCAGCACCGGGAGACAGGGGTGTGGGGTTTTGGTCAGTTCGTCACTTGAGATCTTCTTCCACTAGTCAGGGAGATAAGTCCTTCCCCTGTTACGCCATGGGGTCCCTTCCCATGGGACACAGTTCTCCATTAACTTCACCAATGTAGTTCCAATCTCACGAACAGCAGTCCTCCCAAAACTGCTGTGGTGTGGGTCACTCTTCCATGGGTGCAGTCCTCCAAGGACAGGCTGCTCCAGCTTGGAAGCAGGGGCCCCCTCTCTCCACTGGATATTCCACTGGATCACAGCCTCCTCCAGGAATCCACCCCCTCCAGCGTGAGCACCTTCCCCACAGGCTGTGGGTGGATCTCTGCATCCCACATGGACCCGCACAGGCTGCAGGGGGACAACCTGCTTCACCATGGTCATCACCACATCCTGCAGAGGAATCTTGGCTCTGGCGCCTGGAGCTCCTACTGTCCCTCCTTCTCCACTGACCTTGGTGTCCCCATGTTGTTTCCCTTACGTGTTCTCACCTCTTCTCTGGCTAGAAAAAACTGTGCCCCCACTTTGTTTTGATTTTCTTCTTAAATGTGTTATCACAGAGGCGTTACCATCATCTCTAATTGGCCCAGCCTTGGCCAGCAGCACATCCATCTTCAGAGCCATCAGGGACTGGCTCTGCCAGACATGGTGGAAGCTTCCAGCAGCTTCTCACAGAAGCCACTTCTGTGGCCCCCCAGTTACCAAAAACCAGGCCATGCAAACCAACAGATCCTCCTAGCAAGTAGGAAATCAACAATGAGACTTCATAATTTGTAGATATAATGATCCTAAAATTTATTTTTAAATTTTGTACTCATCATATATTCTACTGTGTATTATAACCTTTTTGTTTGCAATGTACAAATCACCAATTGAATCCATGTTAATAAGTGATGGGTTGTGGGTCTTAAGGGGCCCCAGCATATGACTTTCATCTGGAAGAGAAGCCTTCTACAATTCCTCTAGTATTTGTTCCACCATCAAGGTTGGAAAAGTTTTTAGGACAACTTGTCTTGTAGCACCACTGTATTTTTTGCTGCTGATCCAGGACAAAGACAAGAAATAAAGAAGTTTGCCACTGGCTGAGAAAGGAAATGAAGTAAAGAGAGCAAGAAAGGATAGATGGCCACTGTGAGTCTCAGAAAAAAAAGTATTACCTCTGAATACACACAATTTTTATTTTGATACTCATGAATTTTCTAAGTGGTTTTTCTTTTCCAACAAAGATTTAATTCTATAAAGTTGGTTTCTTCCCTGCCCAAAATTTCATTTTAATTTTCTATTTTAGGCCTGGTAAATTGAAATAACCAAGGCTTTGAATTTAATGCCTTTTGTTTAAAATAATCTTGATAGACATATAAAAAATTATTATACTGAATTGCCTAAAAAATATTGGCTAAGCAAAAGTAATTGAAAATATTTTAATTCATGGTGATGATTTGAAATCTGCTAGAATACTTAATCATTTTCAAATGCAAGGTTTTTTGCTGAGACATTTCAATATTCCATCTTTCATCTTCATTTGCATCAGAAATTGTATGGTAAATTACGATAAGTTTGGATAATTTCCCACAGGAGAGGAACTTGACTTATTTTGGATAGCTTAGACATGACCTAATATCCTGTGAGGATTCCAGTTGGAGAACCAAGTTAGGTTATGTTTGTGAAAGAGACTGGAAGGCAAAGCTGAGTTTCCAGAAGACAAAAACTGACACATGGAAACAGCATTTCATATATTGCTAGGATTATCCTATTACTAAAGGAATCATGATGGTGCATTTTGGTTCTTAAAGGAGATGAGATTTTTTAAAGCAGCAATCACCTCTGCAATGTCTTTGTATAAGTATTAAGAAATACTTACATGCTTGTAAAAAGCATTGGGGAAGCGCTCAGATTTGGGAGGATCCGAATCTTTTAGCAAAAATACTGCTGCTGTAAAAAAACCTCTAAAATATAGGCCCAGTCACATTACAGAAGGGTGCTCTTTGCTAGAGATGGCCAGTAATTTGGTATCAAAAGATGATTCTGAATGAATGTGATAATAAGTGATATAAAAATTGTTAGTTGCTAATGCACTTGTGATTTTCACCATAGTAACCCTATAACTGTTTTCAACCTTCTAGAGAGCCAAATCCAGCTGGAGTGCTGTCTTTGTCTCTTACTGCTTTTGTCCCACTTTGGGTATCCTTGTGGACTGGTGGCTCCAGCTGGAACAGGACAGAAAATTGTAGAGGGCTGATCTCCTCTTGGCCTTTTCCCAGGAACTTGGGGACACCTCACAGAGTGACAAGTAGAGCTGCCAGTGAGGGTGCTCTATGGGCTATGAGGCAGGTGGGGCAGATGATGAGGACTAGGGCTGTACTGGGATCAAGATCCAGGAGGAGGCAAGGAGAAGTCAGTCTCATTTCCAGGATTCATCTGAGGGTGCAGTTTCCATCAGTGTAGAATTCCTCAAGGACAGGGCCTGATCTCAGGGAAAAAAAGGAAAAAGTTGGGAGGAGGAGAAGGGAGAAAAAATGTCTTTGTTACTCACAGTGCCTTTATTCCTACTGGTGTATTCTACTGGGAAAGAGAGAAAAAAAAACAGTATTGGCATTGTAAAAGACTGAAATTTTATCACTGATCACCATTCTGGAATAAGATGCTGTGTGCATTTCCATCCTACCTCTGTGCCTGCAACTTTTTACCTTATAACAAGACCAAACTCCACTACGAGGGAAGTAGGCAGAAGCTTTCTCACAGCACTCAAATGAGACAGGAGCAAGCTCAACATGCTATTATGAAGGTTTCCTGCTCTTATGCCTCCCCAACTTTATAGAATTGCAGCTGCCTTGTTTGGGTTTTTTTAGCTGTCTTCTGACTCTGAAACATGTTCTCCATGCAATCAAAATGTGTCTGACAGAATTTTCAGTTCATGTAAAACAAATATAAAAATAAACAGATCTTGAGAAAACCAAGCCATTCTAAAAATCCTTGATGTTTTCCCCATAGACATTCAAAGAGTATGTCTAGGGGGAAATCACTGGTACTTCAAATGTAAAAGCAGGTATAGAGATAACATACGTCAATCCTGTAGACCCAAGCTTAGCAATCCATGCTCTCATGAGCAAAAACTGCAGGAAAAGAAGGGGAGGGAATTCTTTTACTGCCATATAAAATCTGCATATTTAGCTCTAATCTCATTATCAAATTATGTCTTTGCTTATTTTCTTGAATTCACTTTTGACAAATAATTTGCATCAGGAAGCAAAGTGCTCTCGTAAATATGTTGTTGGAGTCAGGAGCATGAGACTGCAGTCCCAGGTCTGTCACTGTCTGGGATGTCACTTTGCCTTTCTGTTCCTTTGTTGATTCTCCCACCACTGTTTGATCACTTTATACTAAAAACCTTTACATTTTTTGGTATAATGCAATGAGGCCTTGATCTTCCATTGGGCTTCTGGGTACTGCTGCAACACTAATACTACAAAAGCCAGGAATATTCAAAGGAGGAATTGCATAGCCCCCATCACTCTCTTGCTGAGAGTAGTGAATTCAGAGTAGTATTGCTGTTGACTTCAGACGACATAGAATTGGTATCCATTTTGTTTTCAAGTATATTGAATATTTTGAAGTTTCTGTCAGCTGCTCAGTGTGCTGTCAAATGCACTAATGAAAGGTTTTCCTGAAGTTAATTTTCCTACTCGTAATACAATACCCAAATTTGCTTTAACACTTGAAAAAATCCATCCATACTAAAGAGAATCAGTTGCTTAATCCTAAAATTAAAGGTTATTGCATGCAAGAGAAAATAATTACATGCTCAAAGTATGGAAAAAAGAAAACTTTTTTAATATGTAGGTATTTGTATAATTAAAGACTAATCAAGCATGAAGGCTGCTGACTAAACCAGAAAATGAGATTGTTGGCAAGCAATATTGTAATGTAAATGCCATTTTTGTTTAAGTACTAAGGAGCTGGAGGAATGATATCCTGAACAGATTAAAAGCAAACAGCATTGATAATAAATATTTATCAGATTTCAAATGAAACACACAGAGATTTTTATATTTTACATGCAAAATATATTGGCATTGAAGTATTCAGTCACTTTTCAAAGGTTTGTTCACATCTTCACTTTAAAATGTTGAGAACAAGCACTCACTAGTGATAGAAACAGCTTTAAAACTCGGTCTTAATCTGTAGCAACATCAGTAATGTGTAGGCAATGGGAAACAGCTAAGAGGTGCTAACACAGTTAACTACAGATGTATAAGAACAACTGCTGGGGCTGGATAGTCAGAATTTGAGTGGTCTGTAGGTGTTTTACTTTCTTTCTCTTTTTTTCAAAATGTTCACATTAATTTTTCAAAAACAGAGGGAAGCTTCTGAAGCTTAAATCCATGCCATGGATCAAATACTTTGTAAAGTATTTATGGAGGGCTTATGTATATACAGAAATTAAGCCAACATAAACACCACTTTGGTGTAGAGAACTGATTTAATTAAAAGTCTGTATCATCTTGGTGCAGTGTTTTAAGTTTGTAGTAAACTATTGCACTGGTTAAATATGCTCATCATACACCTTTGAGTTATTGTAGCCTTAATCTTGTTTAGAAGTGGATATAAAGATATTTGGCTACATCAAGGGTTCAGAAGAATAAGGAAATGCTAGAACACTGAATGTGTCCCTATTCCCATTCATTTTCTTTTCATTACACTGTTTCCAAAGTTGGCACGACTCAGCATCCTGAGGTCCAACAGAAACCATCTCTTAATCAAATCTGATCATACAACAATTTAAGCTAATTTAAAACATCCTTTGAAATCAGTGAAAAGAGGCTTAAAACCAGTGGTTATGATAGTGAGCCAATGAATACCTTTGCCTTAGTACATGTGCTGTGGGCCATTGCATCCTTTGTGTTGATGTGTACCTCCTGTTGTTTCCTCACGCATTTACTTTTTGGAATAATCTTCATCTCACTTGATTATGACTGAGACATACAATAGTATGTCACTGACAGAGTTATTGAGGGAAAGTGACAAAAGGGATTTTTGAATGTAAGGCTGCCTACAACATTTATCTAATTTTTCCTATCCTAATGTAATTATATTCTATTTGCTAAAGGAGGACTAAAGGAGTGTAGACAAGTTAAAATTAAATAATACTGTGAAAATGTCTAATGCTTGTCTCTTGAATAAGCATTGATCTAATTTTCAGAAGGGCTGAGTCACTACCATTGATATGAACTGTAGAAATTATTATTTAGCCCTCAAAGGATTAAAGATACAGATTTCAACCACTGCATTTCTTAGAAAAGCCTTGCTTGTGTCTATAGGTTTTATCACGGGAAACTGACGATTTTTAAATGCCAAAATTCAGACTATGGTCAGCCCATGCCATCCTGGTTCATGCAATATCCTGTGTTATATCTGAGTTACTGATCTCTTGAATGTATAACTTCACAGATGGGTATATTAGGGTATCAGCATTAAGGAACTTTATAATAAGGACTTTTTAAGTCCTCTAAGCAATTCATATTTACATTAGTTTAATGATACTGAGGATTATGTTGGTAAAAACATGCTAAGGAAAATAGTAGAAAAAGTACAAAACTTTGTGTGTAGACAGTCTACAGTTGTCCAACAAGAGGAAAGTAGAAGAGGCAGTAAAGCACATTTAGATCAAAGCTATGCAACTGATGGTCTCTGAGCCAGGTCTGACCCATAAGAAGTTTCTATCAAGACACCAGGTGAGCAACTAAAAGAAAAATAAAAGGCTTTGAAGCAACTGCACATTTGCTTTGCCCTGGGGTGTGTAATTGCTTGTGGGTCATGAGAGCAGTCCAAATACCTAAGAGAGGTGGGGAAGTGAAAAATCTGCCTTTTGATATTTGTTTGTTTGTTTGTTTCTTTTTCATACATAGCTGGCTGAACCATTGTAATAAGTTTTAGCTTGCCTGTTAGCAAAAGAACCTGGTTCTTTTATTCTACAGAGATAACTGTGTCTCCCAAAGATTAGTGATCCTATCAAGCAGATATTCCTTTTTTGTTTGTTTATTTTCAAATGTAGTGTTTTATAAAGTGTAAGCTACAAGAACAGTTTACCTGTTATTTCTAGAAGGGACATTTACCACAGTTTTCTGATGAAAACATAGAACAGTGTAAATTATTTAAAGGCTGAAACAGATGCTTTCACAAATCATTAAACTACCTTGTGTCTTGGAACATGGAGAGTATATCCCTGGGATATTTATCTGAGGGGTCTGTGGGCTGAAAGGGGAATGGAGTCCGCAGAAAAAGAAGCAGTCCCATACAGAAAGAGCAATTATTCACAAAATAAAAATTAGGATAATGGTTAGAAATGTCAGCATATCTATCTGAAATGTCTTTGGTGTGGCTATTACTTATGAAAAAGTCATTACTGTCATTTTGCACGAAGTACCATACAGTTATTTCATTGTAACCACGACTTGTATAGCATTCATATATATGGAAAACCTACAAAGAAACCTCAAACCACCTAGTGAAATGTATCATGTCTCTCAGCTCTCTGGCTTTATATTCCTTGACAACCATCAGCCTAAACAGGGATTAAAAATGCTCAGCACTAGTGTACATCACGTCCATTTACTTTCAGGAATCAGTAAGGACATGCAAGCCTCATCTTCAGTGTGTGGTTTTGAAAATCTTAATCTGATTCTGTAGATTAACAATATCCTTTACTCCAAACCATAAAATGTAAGATCACCATCCAGGTTATAGCCTCACTTGGAAGTTTGAAGGTCAGCCAGATGCTGCTTTGCTTGCCAGAACTGTTCAAAAAAGTTGCCTTCTTTTCAGAGAGAATCTCAGCAACAGATATTGAAATCTGTGGATGTTTTTCTGGAAATGGTCAGTTTGATTTTGTAATTTCTTCACGGGAGAAAGTCTTATTGCAAGGGTTAGGCAAAAATCAGACCCAAGGGTATTCCATCATCTCTACAAATACTTCAAACCAGAAAAAGAAAACAATAAAAGCCAGGCAATTGAGAAAACTTTGCATGGATAAAATAAAACTGTTAAATCTGCTTTCCTTCATTTTGCTTTGTCATGTGCACATGAACCCCATGCCATTTGAGAAATTCTGTTCAAAATACAGAGCTTAAAACTGGGAAATTTCAATGCCAAAACACTTTCTTTGGGAAATTATGGAAGGAGACACTAAACACAATCAAAATGCCTGCCACTTTTTTAAAAGTTTCAATTCCAATGGAAAGAATAATAGTGTAATAAATTTTTCCACCACATATTTTAAAGCCTCTTTGAAAAAACAATTGTAAAAAAATATTGTAAATTAATCCAAGTATAAAATATAAACTTCACATTAGGGTGTTGTTTTTAAATTTCCATGGGGTGCTTCAGCACTTTAAGAAATGGCATAATGACCTGAGGAGGAGAAAGAAAAGATCAGTACACTTCCCACTTCTGACAGATATGGGTTTTTCCTATGAAATAAAGTCAGTCATACCAGCAAGATGGTCCTGCACTGAGCAAATGAGATTTACATAAAGAGCTGAGGTTTATAATCATCAGGGAAATAACCACTCTCGTTTTCCTATAACTTGTTCCTTTGCAAAATTTCCAGCATTCTTTTAACAGTTGGACAACTCAAGACCTCTTTTTCATTATTTTTTGTTGAGAACTGTAGATTCACTGAAAAGCAAATCTATTCATGGCATCTAGTTAAATCATCTCATAAAATAGTATCTTAGCCTCAGGTTCAAGCTTTTCACTGCACCTGATTCAGACATGAGGCTTCCACCAGGGTCTCCACATGCTTGTGAATGCCCTGATTTGGCAGAATAATACATGCTTGAGGGCTTTTACTTTTCCATCCTGAAATATAAATAGTCCTCTGTTCATCAGGCTAGAAAGAGAACTTATCCTCCTATTTGTCCCAGTGTGCATGGTAACTTTACTAAGGAAACAATTCTAAACAGCGGCAGAGAAATGTTACAAGACTGCAACTTACTATGTATAACATCTTTTCTGTTTGAGAATTGTCTGCTGCAAATTTTAATGAAAATTGTCTATTAGTGCTCGGCAAGCCCAAAAGGTGCTGGGTAAATATTCAAATATTCCAGATATAAACTAGGACTGGTTCGTCTTTGTTCTCTCTTGGGAGAAGAGGGGCTGATTGTATAGGTTACACGATATTCTATCAGTTGTTTGGATGGGAGAGTTGCCACTTTAGCATAACATGAGTACTATTTTTCCTGTGATGACTGCCTGGTGTTTGGACTGCATCTGGCTGATTTTCCTTTTATAATCATGAAAACTGAAAAGATATTTCCTAAGCTACTTTAAGGGGGAAAGATGATTGATTCAGAAAGATAAGATACATAGGGAACATATATATGATTCAGATTGATTGGAATTTTTTAAAAATAATTGGCATCTTCCAAGCAAAAGGAATAATCTTCAATGTAGGTAATAAGTGACTTTCTATCACTCAACTCTAATTCTAATATAAGGAAGCATTGAAGTACAGATAAAAGAAATCCCTAAATATCAAAATGTTAGCTCCAATAGGATTGAAACTTTATGAGCAAAATTTGACTTCTAATGATATTAGGTCAATACAGACTTTAAAATAAGAGGAATTACAGGTTCTGAAAATAAAGTTTTAGCCTTATTGTTTTGATAGATCCATGACCCCTGGCCCTTTAAAAATTGAACTTAGGCTGTAAAAATATCACTTCTTATTGATCACATGGTTATTAAAGTCAGTCAAATGCTCAATTTATATGTCAACCACTTGTAATATTTCCTGTAAATATTAGAACAAAAGAAGAACATGATAATATTTTGTTCAGTTGCATTAGATTTATTCAGCTTTTCATCACAGAGAAATAATAAAAGTGGCACTAAATAATGCATTAAATATGCCAAGCATTTATGAAAGCTAAATTAATTTCCAGCTGCATCATGTATGTGGTGTTTGCACGCAATAGTTCATGTATATGAAGGCTGGAACATACCCATCCATGTAACTGGGTGTGACAGTATAAATAGACCATGGGTTCTCATTCTCTCCTTTCAGTACACCTTCCTACTCCCTGCCACATACTTGCAACCTTTGGAAGGTGTGGCTTATTTGTTGAACCTCAAGGAGAATCAAGAAACATGGTAAGTCAACAGATATTAATTAAATGTTAAAGGCAGGTTTTAAAGTACCTTCCATATATGTTCTAATGACATTCAAGTGAGCTTACGAGGGAGGTCAGGGGGGAGATCTTTAGATCCCCCAGGCTCCCCCAAGATGCCTTTCCATAACCAAATGCTTTCATATGAGTGATCGAAAGAAACCTTTAGTCAACCACTGGGGAGTCTTTTCAGCCTGGCTTCGATTGGAGTCTGAGTGGAGGCCTGTGAGCAGGATGTGTTTGTAAGCATTTCTAATGGCATTTTGATGTACATGTACAAAATTGATGTCGGAAGGATCATTGTAAACTCCCAAACAGTGGAATATTGAGGACATTTTCAGGTGGCAGTCAGATTCTGGCTGGGTGAGCCCAGTATATTTTCTCATGTCACAGTTGATTAGGTTCACAGGGAAGTGGAAAGAGTAAAAAATTCTCTTATTACTGCAGCAATGCCATATCAGCCTCTTTTCCCTTTGAATGCAACATTAGTTTTTGTCCAGAACTCTAACTGCTTTCTACAGTTTGGGGAATTGTAAAGCAGAAACAATTTTCCCAGCTAGGCTGACCTTCACAGTAATGAGAAATGACTGGAATTTCTCTCTATTTCTCTAACATTTGGTGAGGGGGAATAGGAGGTATGTGTTTGTTTTACCTGATATTATGTTGTGCGCATCTATTTGGCACTTGGAGCCTAATTTTTTTCATTCAGGAGATTACATGGACTGCTGCACCATCTGACCCAGTAGCCAACCCTTAAGTGTATAGAGAAGTGACAGTAATGCACTTTAAACCTTCTGTTATCACAGCAGTGATGGCATTTTGTTTCAGCCATTAAATGATATTTTTTTTCAATGGATGGCTATTTTCATTTACTCTTCAGTACCTGTTCAGGTGATGAGCAATGATCTCAAGAAAATGTAAGATTCATTACCAGCCAGGTATATAGGGAATTCTCAAAGTGAACATACGTCTGCAGAGTGCTTTCCTTGTGAGTCTGGTGCTATAGAACTACAATGCTGACCATCTCCTGGGGATGAGAAAATTCTGCACTTATGTGCAAAGCAGCACATCTGTCTAGAAATAGGAGTTTCTTCCTTGTTCTTTCCAGGTGTTTCAGAATATACCTCTTTCCCTGTGGAATCTAAGACCTCTAGCAATGCAAGGTGGTCCAGGCATGGTCTGTGGTGCAGATGCAGAAGTAGAACTGAAGAGGTGTTGATATAACAAGGCAAGGATTCATGGAGCAAGCTTCAGTGCCAGGAAGAGTGAAGGCACTATGGAAGGGCATTAAAGGCAGTGATCCACCCAAGTAAACATGCAGGATCTCAAGCACAGCTTACACTGAAAACTGCATCTTCATACTGCTGCATCTTCATAGTGGCATCGGCATGAACTAGATGGGCTTGGATAGGACTCCACCTGCTCCTGATTACAGTGTAGACCTCTCCACCACTGGCATCTGTGCTAGTAAAATATCTAGAATTCCTGGAAATGGGCAGAGGTGAAAGCATTTCAAACAGAAGACGAATCAAATCTCTGGCTGCAAATCACTCACATATGAAAGCTGAGTGGTAGTTTCAGGGAATTCATAAGTTTCAAGTGTTTTACCTTAATTCTGGCTTTATTATAGCTAGAAGAGGCTATGGAAATGACAAAATATCATGGAGGAGGCAGGTTTTCACCTCCTTTTGCCGTGGAGGAATAAATGGTTTCATGTTATTTCTAGAAGAAGAAGGTTGCGTAATACTCTGTAAACTTTCAAGAGTTTGACTGTACTCCTCCATTTTTACTGTATCTGAAGGGCTTGAAATAGTGGACATATTCCATTAGGCTAGACTGCCATATTCCTAGTTAATATTTGTGTGTTATAGCCATGATGTTAGGACACTGCTTTGATTCCCTGTTAATAGCCCACAATATGGGGAGCAAAGTCAAGGAATACTAA
This sequence comes from Struthidea cinerea, assembly GCA_013397865.1. Taxonomy (NCBI): domain Eukaryota; kingdom Metazoa; phylum Chordata; class Aves; order Passeriformes; family Corcoracidae; genus Struthidea; species Struthidea cinerea. The sequence continues at coordinate 141,891 of VZTI01001828.1, read as the reverse complement.
ATTCCATGATCATGCTCTAACACTAAGAGTGCAATATCTCATTGATTGCAATTAGTGGGGCCACCAGAGCCTCCACTTGAATTTTTTCAAGACATCAATGTTAGTGGCATGCTATGATACTAACAGGAGATTTTTTTCTGATCTGCTCCATCGCTCAGAAATACCTGTATGTCTGCAGCTCATCAATTACGAACAAGGTCAATAGGGGGGAAAATCCTTAAATTTGCAAGAAACATTTCTCTTGTATTGATACAGAGCATTACAGCAAGCTTAATTTAGATGCTTTTTTTCTAATTTTATATTAAACTATTTGGTACTCATGCTTGCATTTCTCTTCTGATCTTTTAAGGCAGATATTTCTTGAAGCTCTCAACAGACTATTTCTTAGCCAGTGGTGCTTTCTCTGTGTATTCCCATTGCTCTGTACTTGATTATCATGAGTAAGAAAGAATGGATTCATGTGGACCCTAAAATGAACAGAAATAAACTAAAGCGAAATCTGAGTGGATCAAGACAGATCTCCTGTCTCTTACTTTCTAGGAAAGGAGAACACACAGGAGGAAGGAGAAAAGTGTCAAGACTGTCTGCACACTTGGATTTAAGTTTTTTTCAGGAAAACCTCTTTCTTAGTCTTCAAATAAGACTGGACAAATACTTTATATCCTAGGAACACTATAAGATCTACGAATGAGGTTATAGAGTGTTATGATAGAGAAAACCAGAGATCTCAAACAATGCTTGATAAAACAGAGCTCAGATAATGCCTTTGCTTAAATTAGTTGCAGGAAATAGATTGATAATCTGAAGCACTTCTTTCTTTTTCTAATAATTAGCAATGCCCTGATTTGTGCGCTATTTGCAGTGTCCCGATGTTTGATTCATACTTCCATTTATACCTAACTTTTATGAAGGCCTCATAAAAGGACAGCACATTAATTAAATAGGTTCAATATTCATCAGTATTCATTGCAAAGTGATTGCAAACGTGTGATCTTCCTTTTTCCACTGATAACATTAGTCATATTTTTGTCTAGTCCTGAATCAAACACTAAGTCTAATGCATCATGCTAGGGAAAATCAGATCCCACTCTGTAGAAGGTCAAGTGCAATACATAGTACGAAAGCCGTGTAAATGAGATTGATCTTAGTGACTGTGAATTTTGAGGAGTTTGTCTTCATAGCACGACTAGAACTTTATGACTGTGACTTGTTTTCATCCTTGAGTTTCTCTTAAACACGCTGCACATGAGAAACATCAGTAGAGCTCTTGGCACAGCATCACATTCAGAGCCTTCCCTGCCAGGTGACATTGAGAAGCCTTTCACAGAGTAAGGCAAGATTTGACCCTGGAAACACAAAATCGTTTCCATGACTGGTAAATCAGTGTCTGGCACTGGCAGGCCTTACTGAAAGAGGCACTCCCTCAAGCATTTCTTATTTGACCAGAGAAGGAAAGTGTACATTTGTATTAAATTGAGCATGCAAGACAAGATACACTCCAACTTTAAACAGCATTAGTGTCTCCACACCACGTGCTTTGAGACTTGGATTATATGCTTGGCAGTTTTGTGTTTGTTTTTCTCTCTTAGGTAGCAGTGACAAATCACCGGGTGAACACACCCCCGTAAGAATGAAAGTTGTTCTACCTCCTGATGTCTCTCCTTGGTGTATTCTGAAGGAACATTGGTACTTCTGTATGTAACAGTCTAAATGTGAGAAAACTGGTCAGCCAGTCTCAAAGCAGTGGGCTTACTAAGAAAGGGACAAAAGCATCTAAGATGTGTGGAGAAGTTGCCTGCAGCTTCTAGGGTACATCAATTATCGATGTCACGGTCAACTTGGGGCCATCTTCTTCAAAATGGAAAAGCTTATGGATAGGCTGCTGTAATGAGAAATGTGTATGTGGAGTCCGAAATACATGAATGGCACGAAGGGGCTGTGTTTGTCCTGCCTGCCACTGGCAAGTGGTGGAAGCTAAATCTCACTAGGCTGCCAAACTGAGCATGAGGAGTATTGTATCCTGCATCCCATCAGGCCCCACAGACTGAATCCACACACTCCCTGTGGCTGCTAGGAATTCATTCAAATTCTAGAAACTGGCTGCAGGAGCAGTTAGGGAAACTAAAACCAGTATCTAAATGTAGGAGAAATAAAAGCATTATATAAATATTGAAAACAATGCTCATTCCTGGTTCTAGCCTGCGGGAAGCAGTTGAGTGCTGCCAGTAACTGTGGAGAGCCAGGAGTTCACTGCTCTTGCTCTACATGTCTACAGGAAACCTCAGCATAACCTTTAGTGTGCGATCTCCTAAATGCAAATAATGTTCATAGCAATCATTTTAAGGTTTTTTCTCCCTCCTCCTGCTGACCAGAATTAATGACACAGCAGCAGAACAAGCAAGTGCTACTTAGAAGTGCCCAAGCGCTGTGTGCCATAGATACATAGTGCCAGCTTGCCCCTCCCCCTGCCATAATTTCACAAGCAGAATGCCCTTGTAGAGCTAAACCCCACCCCTCACCTTTTTGTTAAGAGGGTCCCATTCTCGGTACATTTCCTCCACCCCAATTTCCTTTACATCCACCCAAGCTGGATGGAGGTCCAGTCCTCCACCCTCTGGACCCTCATACTGGGCCTAGCTGCTACACCAGTAATTCTCCTTGCTTTTTCTTCATGAATTCCTTCCAGAGATCCCAGGACCATGAAGCCACTGGGCCAGGGCAGCAAGAGGAAAGAAAGTCTTTCCAGAAAACAACAGGGTACCAGTCTGCTGAAATGGGGATTTATAGGGTCCTTAGCTTTGGTGAAAAGGACTAAAGTATAAAGCATGGGGTAGCATTACTTGCTGCTGTTCATCAGCAGCCAGACTTTCTCTCAATCCCCCACTCTACTTGTAGCAGCATTTGGAGATTTCTGAATCTCTAGTGAAACTGACAGCACTTACTCCTCTTCCAGCTGTCAAGGAAGCTTTATCGTTTGCTGCCTTTACTGTTCTGCCATTCATGTAGTCTTTTTGAAATATGCATAGTTCCTTTTTACCAATATAGACAACGTTGAAAATAAAAATACATTAAATAAATCTGTTAAGCATGAATTATTGTCCCAACTTGGCTGAGTATGCTTTAAAGTAATACTAATTAAAAGAACTAAGGAAAAGACAGCTTTAAAAACTACCTTTTTCAAAGATGTTTCCTTATCCAGGCTTCTCTAGCACCTTAGTCAGTCTGTATTTTAGCACAGTAATTTTGCCTACCCTCCATGACACAGTGCCTTATGGAGTGTCAGAATCAAATCACAGCGATCAGCAGTCAGACTGGCTGTTCACTTTTACCATCCTAGAGCAGTTCAGAGCTCCCTCTGCTCCTACAAAACAAAGATGAAATTGATAAAAAAGATGCAGAGTAGGAGTGGGTGTTAGGAAAGGATCTAGAAGGACAGGCTAAGGCCACTGGGCTGCATGAAGTACGAGCACAGTCTGTAACATTTCCTATTCCCAAACACATTGTCTTAGCAGACAAGCAAGACAAAGGAATTACGATTATCTCCACTTTACAGATGGAGAAATGAGTTAGCAAGAGATTAACTAGCTTGTCCAAGGTCACTTAGGGAGCCTGACAGGCACAGAACTAGGACCAAGATTTTCTGAGTTCCTAAGGAAGGATCAATCTCTGAGAAATAGTGTCCTAAGCTATGTTTCTTAATAGAAGAATCTCATATTAAAACATTACAAAAGTAAAAATGCAATTTCTTTACCTTTCAGTTTGATTAATGGATTTTTCACAACACTACAATAAAGCAAATTCCTTTTCTAGTATAGAGTATTTGAATTTTTTTTTTTTTGTAAGAAAGTAATGATGGGGAAAAATTCCCCTTTTTTTGATTAATTGCAGGTGGATGTTGTTTTCTCTTCTTTTCTGGCCAATAATTTCTAGCTATCAAATAGATGTACTTTAAAGTGCTAGGATTTGGCATGACAATGAGCCAACTAGCAAGACACCACCCTTTATAGATAATATATTAGTTGAAAAAATTGAGTTTCCGGACCTTAATCCTCTAAGAAAAGCTGAAACCTTAGGGGAAAACTTCTACAGTGTTACTCGGTTCACCCTATATGATTGCTGGTCAGTACATGAACCTTATTTTAGAAGTGATGTGATTTCTTTCTAAAATAAGCTGTTTACAATGTTCTACAGGCTATTACGGTTCGAATGCTAGTTTCTAAAGTTCTTGAAAGGAGTCTACATTAAAGCAGCATTCAGAAGATTGCAGGATTATTTTGTATTCTCTCTGAAATGGAATGTGACTTGATCTGCATCAGCTGATTTATATGAATTAATTTTGTTGGTTTGTTTTTGAGCATTTTATGAACTCACAGAGAGATTATTGACCCTTCTTTAAAAGATTTTGGTAAGAAGATATAGCAATTGTTATCCTATGGTTAGTAATAATTACCATAATGGGTATAAATTCTTTTTAGGAGATGAATTTTTTTTTCATAAGTAAAACTTAAAAGCCAAGGCAAAGTGAGTGAGGTGGTGTGCACATCAGGACTTCTTGTGACTTCTCTTGCAGTGTAGTATTGCAAAATACAACAGCTGTAGAAAACAGCATGTTGTGATTTAATCCCAGCCCCACGCAGCCACTCACTCAAACCCCACAGTAGAATGGGGGAAATAAATGAAGAGTAAAGGTGAAAAAGCTTGTGGGTTGAAATAAAGACACTTTAATAGGTAAAGCAAAACCTGTGAGCACAAGCAAGGCAAAACAAACAATTTATTCACCGCTTCCCATGGACAGGGAGGTGTTCAGCCATCCCCAGGAAAGAAGGGGTCCATCACATGTAATAATGACTTGGAAAGACAAACATCATCATTCTGAATATCCCCTCTTCCTCCTTCTTCCCACACATTTTATTGCTGAGCATGATGCCATAGGGTACTGGGATATCCCTTTGGTCTGTTGCAGTCCCAGCTGTGTGCCCCCCCGGCTTCTTGTGCACTCCCAGTCTCCTCCCTGGTGAGGCAGTGTGAGACAGACAGAAGACCTTGGCTCTGTGCAAGCACAGCTCAGCAGTGACTAAAACATCCCTGTGTTACCAACACTGTTTCAGCACAAGTCCAAGACGCAGTCCCACGCTATCTACCGTGAGGAAAATTAACTTCATCCCAGACAAAACTCACAGACAGGATCACAACCAACCAGGGATACTCAGTGAAGAACAATGACTAAGGAAAAATCTAAGGGTCAATTTTTAATTATTTTGTTAGACGTTGATGTAGTCTTTTGTTTAAAACAGTTAAAATTTTGTTAAAATTACTAACACTTTCCTTGTAAATGGATTACTTTTGGGACAGCACCTTTATTGTTCATGAGAAATGAGCATGTGGTTAAAGGGAAGCATAATTTAAGCAGAACAGTGCATTTTCTTGGCTCTGGGGCTTACCCTGTGTGATACAGAACTGTGCAGCAGTACTGAAGCTGGGGCAGAGGTCTGTGTTCCTTATTGCTGTACTCAGGATAACTAGAGTGAATAAAAACTAGGGAGAAGGGGAACACCATGTTAACACAGCCAATAGTTTTTGTAGCCTGTGCAAGCATTTCTGCATTGCTGCTCTTTACAGTTTGCTTTCATTACAAGGAGTCAGTGTACGTGCTCGGAGACTTGTCACAGATTACCAGAGATAAGAGCTGCAAGGTCCTGAATCTATCATTCTGCTTTAGATGCAGAGATAGTTATGCTGTCATTTAACTTAATGATCACTTGACTTAAATGTGTCATTTGGGACCTAGACTGTACAATCCCGTATAGTTAACATTCAGAGGTAGGCCCTTAATGCAGGTTTCTTACTTCTCTCTGCTCAAATCTAAATCTCTAAGTAATGTATAGATGTACCCAAAGACCAGCAGTGGGATTTGGTGTACAGTGTGTCCAAAAACCAGTTAAGCTGCAAAACTCCATTTGCAATGTGTCCTTGTACAAGGTGCATGCCTTTGTTATGTGCCTTTGGTACATGCCACCCAACCAAGCCACTTAAACATATCTTCAGATGCCTTCCATGGTCAGTGAAAAAAGAGTCCTTGCTGGAAGACAGCTCAGAAAAGGGTCTTCTTTTGTAAAGTCTGGATTACCCCCAAGATCTGTTTCCCTTTACCACCTGTAGAGATGATGAAGGCTTCGTAACTTCAGCGTCAGATTGTAGGTATTTGTGTATTCCCCAAACAGACAGGAAGAAGACAAAAGTGTGGCTGCAGCATGGGCTAACTGTGTTATGGCACAGGCTATTTTTACAGCTTTGTGTCAGAATATGGACTTGAGAGGAGCATCACTGCAAGTCTTATTCTCCTAAACTAATGTAAGTTATACCAGAATAGTTGTGACACTGTTTTGTAAACTAAAAAGAACACTAGTCAAAGAGACTGCGTGTTTTGGAGATTGTCACCAGTAGATTAAAGGCTCATCTCTCATGCAGTGACTTATATATGTCTATCATCTCTTCTCCTAGATCTTCTGCACAGCAGGACTGCTGTATAGGCTTCATGAGATGCAGAAAAGATGACAGAAATACATAAGTGTTTTGATTTACCTATAGTCTTCTCTCTTCTGTTCCTAATCTAGAATTTAGTGGGTTTATGATGTGTTGTGTGTCATGTGTCTGATTTAATATAATTATTTCAATAGTCATTCTTGTGATTCCAATGTTTATGTTTCAGAACTCTTGTGTTGATATGTTAGAATTAGTTATTTCTTTTATTATCTCAACAGAGGTAATAACTTTGCTTCTGTAAATAAAATTAAAGATAAAGATAAAACTTTATCCTTAGTGAGATTAACCTCTATACACATTTTTTTAATTGTATTCTGCTTGGGCAATGAGAACATTCCAAAATGTATACATGACATATTTCTTGGTTTTGCTTTGATATAGCCTATCACCTAAATTAGCTGGTAGTCCATAGTGAACTGCTATTTGTTCATTAAAATTTATGGAGCAATCCTGTATTTCATGCATGTTCTCTTGCATATTTCTTATATACAGTAATATGCATGCACACACACTCAGAGTCGTGGACTTCCAGGTCTCAGAAAAGCATACTGAAGGCAACCGACTCACCTGCAATTGCTTTTCAGTTTCTTTTTTATATTCTTTTTTTCCTTTTATGCCTGTTGTCTTTTGTAATTTGACTTCAAGGAGGTTTTTCATACAGGTTTGGCAAATACAGGTGTTCCATGTACCACATTGCCATGGCATTCCTTTCTTTTTATTCCTGCATTTTTTTCCTGTAATACTGTAATTTGAGTATTTGTCCATCTATTTTTACTTTAAGTTTCCAAATTTATAGTGTTAATGTTTGACTTTTACGTTTCTTACATCGGTATAAGCAAAGACCAGTCCCTCAGCTCTACTAGGTTTTTCCAAACTTTCACCTCCTTTTTGAGGTAAAGGGTAGCCCAAGAATAATTTGATCATGCAGATTTTTCCCAGTGCCTTTATTGCTACACATCTGATGCAGGACACTTTTGAAGAGTAGATAGTAAGCACTAGACATTAATCTCAGCTGCGAGAGAAGATTCTTTACTTGAGTTGCCCTGACATCTTCTGTTGAGTTCCCCTGACTAAGGCACCATCTCCAGTTTTGGTTCTGACTAAGTAATATATTTCAAAGATTCAAAAGCATTCAGTACTCAGACTATGGGATAGCATGCAGTAGCATATGGTTTCTGTTGACTCTCTAGCTTCTTTCCATGAGCAAAGAACAAGTTGTGGCAAGGAAGCGAAAGTAGAACTTGGGTAGGGAGATTACCCTGAAGGAGTGTAGGATTGCAGACTGTAGTATCTGCTCAGAAGAAACACAAAACCCCTGCCAAAACCAAACCCCAAACAAGAAACAAATTAGGCCAAGAAACCAATCAGGCCAATTAGAGCCATCCCTCCTAAGACAAGCGCCATCCCCACAACACTGCCAGTGATTAAGGGAGCTGGCTGCCATGGAGGCAGCTCCAACTGAAGGCAAAACCATCTGTGTCCCAAACAAGATGCAGGACAAGAGCTCCATAGTGCTGCCCATGGTATCATCAACCTTTCTATTCCACAGCAGCCGCTTGTACAGATGAGTTGATGAGACCTTGCATCCATGGCTACTCATCTCTATCCACCAACTGGGGCCAGTCAGTGCTAGTCATAAAAAAGGGGCCTGTAGTACTCTGTAGTACAGCTCTTGTAGTTTGACATACAGTTTTCTTCCCTGATTTTGTTATGTTTAACAGCTAGAGATGACGGTAATTTTTACAAGTGAGTTATTTTTTCTGCTTAATAAGATAGACTGTTAGGTCTAGAGCTCAGGTTAGCATTATTTGAGTTACTGTCATTCATTTTAAAATAGGACTGGATAAAAACAAGGTATCATATGTGACATTTACTGCAAGAGTGTGAATAAACAGAAAACCAGAAGGAATGCTAGGATGCTGTCTTGGGGTGATTTTATGATAATACTGTATTTCGCTATCTTCTGCTTTATGCCCAGAAATGGGTCCCACAGCTTTAAGCTGGGTCTGAGGGAAAGGGGAGGGAAGCCGAGTGAATTCTTCAGTGCAGTTTGTGTTCAAGGACTCACTCACACTCCCCTGTGTTCTCATCGCTGCAGAGCTGAGGGAGCGCCTTCCTGCTTTTAGCCTGTTAGCTGAGGCAAGAAATTTTCCCATACCTGCATACCAAAATCCTCTGGTAACTTCCTCTTCTGGAACTGTTGGGCCTAGCTGTGATCCAAGAACCAGATCATCGGACCCCATGCACCAGCAGGGAGGCTGCAGGGATGCTACATCCCGGCCTCGGACCTCGGGAGGAGCCCAGCCAGCTATGGCGGGAACTCTGAATCCACCAGTTTTCTCTGCAGAGAGGAGGTTTATTTTCTAACATTACTCATTTGTTTCCTGTGCCCTGTGCTGGCACTCTGCTTCTTAAATAAGTCGTTTTTTCACTTTCATCCAAGAAATTCCTTTTGTATCGGTGGGGGAGGAGTACTGAAACCTGTCTTCTGTGGAGGAGATGTCCCTTCCAGGGCATTTCCCCCTAAACTGGTCTCAAACTGAGATAGATGCATTGGAAATTTCCCCACAACTGCAGTGTCAAGCTTTGTAATTGGTTTATCTTACGAAAAGTGTCTAGAACATTAATGATAAAATTAGTGTTTTCTAAATAATATATATGTTATCAGATCACAGCTTCAGAGCTAAGACAAGGCTTTCTTTTATGTAGATGTAAACTACATCTAATTACTCTGATAATGTAAACCAACAAACTTGAACCAGTTAACTTATAAAGAGCAGCAAGTCCAGGCTTACATAGTATGCTCTCCTGGATTTACCATTTTCCTATGTAAAGTCAGTCTTCACTTTGAAATAGCCTCTTGTAGTTATTTTTACCATCTGCCTGCTTCTTAGACAAAAACCTAGATTTTGTGAACAGCTTTGCTAGTTATGAATGAACTTAGATGTTCATTCATTTCTGTACCTCACAGGAATTTTTTGGCCTCCATTAATATTACCTGGATATATATTATGGTAGTGGCTAAAAATACTAGGTAAATACATAAATCACTATGTACTGTGTAGTAAACAGAAAAATGTATTCCATATGCAGATTTAACCTGAAATAAGAAAATTTGTTTTATCTTTGATCTTGCCTTAGTTTGGCGCGTGTGCATACGTAATCCAGTCTTGATGGGCTTTCAGATGTATTATCTAATGAGAAAACAAGCAAACAATGTGAAAGAAAGAGAATTTTATTATTTATTTTATTTTTCAGACAGGAAATAAAAGAAAGGGAAATGCGTGGAAGAATTGGACCCCTGGTGAGGTTTTTAGATCTCTACCCTGTGACCCTAATCACAAGACTTCCTTCCTTCTCAAACATAATTATTACTATTTCCATTACATATACTTTGGAAAGTTTTTCTTGTTTCCACATGAAATACGTATTTTCTAACCCTGAACTTTCCTTTTAAGCAAAATCGATGAAAAGCTATTGTTGCTTTTACAGATGCCAGGGAGAATTATTACCATCATAGGCAGCAATAAAAGATATATTTTTGCCCTTGGTAGATTGAATTACTGAGAAATAACCTTATAATTACTGTATAAAACACCCTGTTTTAACACTGTTTTTAATATCCATAAAGTTTCTGATTTATTTTTCACATGCCAGCATCAATGCACTAAATTCTACCTTGGTCTAAACTGGTGCGATTACACTGACCTCTGTGGGACTCCACCTGTTGCATTGATGGCTCTTAAGAGCAATGTTATTTTTGGATGAATATTAGGAACAAAGAGAGAGATCTGATTTCACAGACATTGATTTAAATAAGGAATGTAATTTTCTTGAAATAAAAGGAAATATTTTGGTGTTATAGCCATATATCAGGTAAATCTGCTTTAAATTAGGTCTTTGCCAGACCAGTGGGGAAAAGAAGCCTTCTGATATTCCCAGTATAGGATTCACAACTGGAAATGCCAGGGAAACCTTGATTATAGGTGAACATGGCAAATGGACCTTTGTCCCTCTCTCCCTGAAGATCTTTTTTCAGCTGTCTTAGCAACCTGCAATTCTCAGTGGTCTCATAGTCTTCAGGAAAAAGAAAGGAAATTCCTGTTTAGCACTCTCAGATTGCTTTCTTGCAGCTACAACTGGAAAACTGGTTCCTCGACCCCTGCAAAAGTAGCAATTTCTGGTTTAGTTTAGATTATTGAGCTTGTTTGCCTCTTCTAGGTGGCTGATGATCACCAGGTCTTCTGCAGGTCATAGTCCTTGTATGTCTCTTTGAGGTGAAACTAGGAGGAGTTTTACCTGCCTGCTGATTGCCATTATTGAAAGATGACACAATTCAACATAGAATAAGTGCACCCTTGTTCTGTGTTCACTTAATACATACTTAAAACTAGGCCATCCCTTTTCTGCTCACCTTTCTTCTCCTGACATGGTTTATAATATGTGAGTGCCTTCTGTGAAATTTCTTTTTCAAGGGGATACATACAGCTTTAAGTTTCGAAAGCAAACAGCACATACCTCGTATTTTGAAAGTAGTATTTGCTTTATCGCCTGTACAAGTATTACGAATGTGATAGGCACAGTGAAAGAGTGCTGCCTTAATTGCACTCAGGCTGAGTTCATCACAGTTTCTGATATGTTGGAGGTACATTAGAACAGCAGCACTGTCTGACTAGGTCATCTGCAAAAATATTTCTGACCCTTGACTTATCCCTTTTACTGACACACTACCAGTGACTGCAAAGAGGTCTGCATACTTCACCATTTCCAAAGGTATATTTTGGCCGATAGTTAGGTAGCTGTATATGTTCCTTCCAAACCAAAATGGATGAGATTAAGAAAAGGCATATAAAAATGATTTTTTGAAGACAAGTATTTCCACTCAGTTTATATAACACTCATCTGTGAGGGTGATCCTTTTTACATTTCCTTTCAAGAAACCATTTTGGTCTGAACTAAATGTTTCAAGTGACCTGAAATTTATTTATTTTCCATTTTTTTCCACTCCAACTCTGCCTGGACTGTGTTTTGTTATTGGGTTTTTTCATTTGTTTGTTTGTTTTTAAGAGGGTGAATAGGGTGTTTCAGGGAAATTTTTCAGTCTGCAAAGAGAAAAATCCATTCGTTTCACAGCTGTAGGTGTAAATGTTTTGACTTCTGACTTCAATGCTTCTTTAGTTTATAGAGGTATAAATACAAAAAAAAAAAAAAAGAAAAGAAAAAGAAAAAAAACCCCAGGCCTTTGGTGAGACTATTTGATTTAAATAAAATATCAGTGTAATTAGCTAACACCCGTATTTCAAGTGAAAGAATTATTCCCGCTCCCCCTTATTGCAGACTTGAAGCCCATAAGAAATTGAAGGGACTGAATCTCACAGGAGTTTCTCTGTTTTAACTAATTGCAACTCTGCTGACCTCATTAAAATTAGATCAGATTTATATTCTGGTAGAGAGAAATCAGAGTCAGACCAAGAACTCAGAACTTATGCTATTTTTAGCACCAAAATAATCCCTTGTTTTGTAAAGCACAAGAATTGCTACAGGGCCCATAAATATTTTGTGAATCTGGTCAACAGATAAAAGTAGAAAATACTTAGAACATGAAGAAATTCATCTCTCTGTCTATTGACAGTGCCTTATGGAAGAACAAGAGTCTAGGTACAATAAGGCAATAATGAATTTAATGAAAAAGCTACAGACATTCAGGTTGTAAGCTGAACTGCTGTTGAAAGATAGTACATATTTTTGCCCGTGTAGCAGAATTCCTTGGCTGAATGTCTATGGGTAGATTTCCATTGATAATAAATATGGGGGAAATTATTTATTGTAAATGGTAATTAGACTTTTCCCAGGCTATGCATCCAGCCACTAGATATTGAGTAACCTAGGCATTATTTTTGGCATTCTGTCTCCATGGGAAAAAAAAAAAAAAGAGAGGATGATAGGAACTAAACTTTGTGCTGTCTTTTGTTTAAAATACAGTAATAGCACCATAGGCATAAATTAATATTTGTGTATGATTTTATGTAATGGTGTGTATAATGTGGAGTGTAAGATCACACCCCAACTTTATCTATGAAATAGAAGAATCACAGTCACAAGAACACACTAGCACAAACTCTCTCAAATTTACCCAGGACTGCATTAGGATTACGTGCAAGCTAACTAAGCAGTCTTTGCAGGATTTTGGTATCAGATTTTAACAAATTTGGAACTGATCCTTGTAGCAAAAAAAAAAAAAAAATTATGCAGTTTATACTTGCAGTCATCACTCACATTCATCTGAGAGTTATTCTGTTACCTCAAGCAATATGGAGCTATGCTTTTGTTATAAGAGGATCTCGGTTTCATATACCCTCTTGCCATCAATTTATAGTGCCTAGCACAGTGACAATTGCAAAGACCTCAGAAACAATACATTCCTAGCCTATATGTTTTTAATTATATTTTCAAGTTTCATTTGCTGTTGGCAACTTGACGTTATTTTGATTTTGCTGAGGTGAAATATGTGAGTTTCAAATACGGCTTTGAAATTGATTAGGAATTAATATGGCAGCATTACAGACACAGTAGATTTACTGCTTCTTTTGCAGCTCAGTGTGAACTCCCATACAGAAAACCCATTGTGACCAGATTCAGAGTGACATGAGCAAAGTAGCTGATACTGGAGATAAGAGAAAAGGAGTCCAATAGGTAAAAGCAGAAAGGGGGTCTATGGCAGCAAAAAAAATTATATCCACTGCAAAAAAGAAAAACCCAGGGAGGAATCACAGGAAAGGTGAGACGCGGATGGATTATGAAAGCAAAGCAAAAAAGCAAAAACCAAACAAACAAATTTTAAAAGCCTTCAAGGCAGTTGGTACATTTAAAATGTTCTCTATACCTCTTAGAAGAACATAAACAAAATTAAATCTGGAATCGCCCAGCTAATGCTGAATACAGCCCAGCCCCATGCTGCAGGCATGAGACTATGCTGCTTCTGGGGCACGACTTACACTTCATTTTTGGGAGCAGGTTTCTTGATGACAGCAAATGAGATGGAAGGGCCTGGGAGGAGACAATGTTCTCTGTGGGAAAGTTACACATGTGGCTCCATATGTAACATGTGTTAGATATGTGGCTGCATATTAACCCTTCTCCCTTTCTACACTTACAGGAGCTGCATTGAGGGCACAGTTTTCGGCATGTTAAATACACAACTATTACCAATTTACATGTAACTTTATCTACAGAGCAGGACTGCTGGTGAAAAAGGACAAGACTGGGTGTATGTATGTATTGTAAAAAGTGGCTTTAAATTGCAGTAGTCAGTCTTGCGCTATCTAGTGTCTTCCAGTATGTGTTCCCTCAAATTAAGCTATCCAAATATGAATGTGGCAGAGGGTTGCTACCATCTGAGATGCAGTATGCTCACATAGTGGTTATGCGAGGAGGCTCAGAGGTGTTCATTGCTCTATTTCAGAAAAGGTGTAGCAGCAGTAACCTTCCCATTAACAGACAGAAAAGAGTCAAAGTCACACTTCCAGTCCATCACTGGGCATTCAGTATTGTACTAAAGTAAAAAAAGACTGCCCAAGGAAAATATTAATAGTATCCTACTGAGGAATCCCCAACATCCTTTTTTACATGCTTTTTTCCCTTTCATAGACTTTGATTCAGCTTACTTACTTCAGTGTCTATCACTCGCATCGCATATCTATTTTATTGGAAATGTTGTTTGACGTCAAGGTTTTCAAACTGAATGTTTTCTTCAACTTTATTCATACTTCTCAAATCTCATTTTATATACTGAGATTTCAGCAAAACTCAAATGTCTAATTAAAAATCAGTGTCTCAACTGATTTGGTATCTCATATATTCTCCATGAAACCTGGAAAACAGAGAGAACTTCTCAAACACATGATATCAATTATGGTGTTTATGTCATTTTGACTTTGGGGTCAACTGATGTAAATACAGAGAATTAAATCCTTCCAGTTTTCTAGATACCTGTAGTAAGAACCAGATTCAGATTTTGGACTAACTTGTATCTTTGACAGGAATGTTTCTACTGTACTAAGGAGCCATTTGTATTGTTCTTCAACTTTGTATCATATCAGTGCATCTAGTAAAGTCCAGTTTGGAGCTGAAAGTAGTGAAAAGAAAAATATTCCACATAGCTGCAGTTTTAGATCTGATCTTGTTTACATTCAAGTCCATGAAAATTCAAGGTAAGCACTTAGCTTACATGAAAGCAAAACTATTTGCTATGACATTACAAATAAACCAAAGTATCTAGATGTATTTCCGGCTTCAAAAATTTGGATCTTTGCAGAGCAGCTGACAGAGAATTTTTAAAGAAGCTTTATATATACTCTCAGTTAACAATGTGTCCCTAAGTATTAAGTAGGATTTATTCTTCTAAGGGCAAAAGAGAAGGTCTGTACCTAGAAGTTTGATTTTTAATATGAACATTTGAATAAACAGTTCCAGGCATACATACTAAGACTGCATATTGTATTGTAGAACAAGACTTACAAAAATATTTTCTCAAATACTTAGCATGAAGAGTCATATTAACATGGTGTGACCTCACATTGCATTTTTAACATTTATATATGCAAATGGTCATATTTCCATGTGCACATGCCATTCACAAATTCAAATTAAAGGCAAATAAATGTTTTAGATTAAGGAGATTAATTTGGTGTGTCTCACGGTTGACACACTTTCTACAGAGGCTAGATCACTGAGACCCAAGTGCTGGGCTGTTATCCGAGAAGACAGATGGCAATTTCCTTTTGATAAGAGTTTGGGTTTTAGCAGCGAGGGAGCCCTGAAGTAACCATTTTTCTTGTAGGGAAAGCATCTTTCAGAAGCCAGATAAATCATTCTAAAATAGACAAACACGGGACCCAAGAAACTAATCAATGTGAAATGAACTATGTTGCAGCCCCTTTCAAAAAGTTTGGAAGGTGCTTTTTTGCTTTCATTCTTGCAACACAGGGCTACTACTTCAGAAAATTAGAGAATAAAGATAACTTTTCCAGTACCCATTCCTCTTTTATGAGTACCAATACAATTTATGATTATTAGAGATGACAAATTTAAGTTAGATATTGTTTGTTTACAGTATGTATGCATGATGCATGAAGTAAACAGTTTTAGATATTTTAAAGACTATGTAAACATAAAAGTAACTCAGACAAAATCAGACAAAACCAAGTAAATCACACAAAACCAAGATACCTCTGTTTAACTGAAATTGTGTTCAGTGTGTGCCAGCTTAAATAGATCTGGAACATTTCAAACTTGTAAGTTATATATGTGGACAGTCAGGAACCTACAAGACAGGAGTCTAGGGTCAGTCTGTAAGTAGTGACCTGCTGCTAAAGGGGTCAGTCATCTGCATTTTGTAGTTATTTGTATTTAAAGATATTAAATATATTTAAATATATATACTCTTTCTTCTTATAAACATATAAGACCCAGCCTCAGACATGCTGACAACTTCAATTTAGTTTATCTCGTAGGATTAGACCCAACAAGCATCCCTTTCTTTTAGTGTCCTCTCCTCTCTTTTCTATCTGTCACTAGAGCAAAAAGGAAAGTAGCTGGGGTGGTGTCTGCTCACTCTTAGCCTGTGCCCTGATGTGTTCTTCATTATTCATGTCTCCAGTAGTTTGGCCCAAGAGATCAGAGAATGATTTCTGCTCTTTATTTGTTTTGCCATGGCTCTATAAGAAATATACCCTTTTTATTTTGCAAATTGTTATTCTAGTTTTTCAGACTGGTTCAGATTTGACCAGCAGCACCTTGTTTACAAAGATATTGAGAGAAATTTTGTGCATTCTCTTCTATCCATGTCATATCAAGGCTTACATGAGCAATGCGTACTTCCAATCACCTCAGGTCGCGTCGCTTTGCATTGAATCAAGTCATGTCGCATCAGTGATACCACTATCAGTACTTATTTCTGATAGAAGATTCAGCATAGATTTAGACAGCAAATAGCTCAACCACAATAAATGCATATAATGAGCAGACTAAGTATCTGTGAGAACCTGATATTTTAAGTGTCTCTGTCAAGTCGGTGCTTTCAAATATTTCAATATCCTTGTCTCTACACTGTATGTTGTACCTAAATTTCTGATATATGTGCATACACTAAAGTATCTGTCTAAGCAGCCTATTTGGAACTCCTACCATCTACAACCATTTGCAAATATAGACCTGTGCAGTTTTGAAACAACCAGACATTGTTGGATGGGTCTGGATATTGTAACTACATTGCACACTTTGTAGGTTGATCATATCACAACAGTGTACAAAAACCAAATGCTGACAGATTTAATTTTTTTTCATAATTTGAGATTTGCCTGCTGGGCATGTTTTCAAATAGTTATGCATGATTAGGCTCTATGACAGCCATTTTATTGGACATTTTACCCTGGTGTTCATTTACAAAAGTTAAATGTTGTAATTATCCTATTATGTAAACAAAAAAGGGGGGAGAGAGGCAGGGGAGGATCAGCACTAAAAAAAAAATCTAACTGGTAAGTACAAAACGAGACAGAGTTTCCAAAATGTTTGCTCATAGCACCTCTTTGGATGAAATTAATGTCTTTTTGTTTATGTTACCTGTGTATTCTCTCTTGACCTTCTTGGGATCTGCATGTTCACAGGATGTTTCAAAATTTGACTTATTTTTACTTAAAAGCCTAACAATAAATTAAACTGACAGAACTCAGTTACCCACAACTCTATATAAGTGCTAAGTGGTGATCTCGTTGATTATTATGAACATTTGTTTGGTACTTACTGCTGTGGTATCTAGGTGCTTTCACAGGATTCAATCCAAGCACTCTTCCCAGTGTCTTTTTTTTTTAATTCCTTCAGGGACCATGAGACTTTATGTAAGTTCAGGGAGCTATCAACTGATACCAAGTATATATGCACATTGAAAACAATTAGGAATATAAGCATTAGTACTATGTAAAGAATTTGCCGGAAGAGCTAATGGGGACTCTGGGGGAAACCACACTTCTGTAGCAATTCACTCATGTTTAGAAACCAAGCACAGGGGTATCTAGGTTGGAATGCTGTGCTTTTATGTCATCAAGGTATTGAAAACATGTGAGTATTGTTGTTGCTAGATACAGCTTCCAGTTACTGTCCTGCAGTGGTGTGGCTGGTTAGCAACGCCCACCCAGCCACTCACGCACTGCCTCAGTGGGAGGGGAGAGGTAGCAAGGTGAGAAAGTTCATGGGTCAGGAGGTACTGCTTACCAATCAGTCTCGAGGGCAAAACAGATTCAGCTTGGGGATAATTAACTTTAATATAGTGCCAATTAAGTGAGAAACAAAGACAAATATTAAAACCACTTTTCTCCCCACTCTCCCAGAATTAACTTCATTCCTTCGTTCCTGACTTCTCTACCCACCCTCGGTGGGCAGCTATAGTCAGTCCTTAATAGTTCCCTTCTCTTGCTCCTTTCTCTTCACACTTTTCCCCAGCTCCTGCTTGGGCTCTCCATGGATCACAGTTCTCATCAAGAAATATCCATTTGCCTACTCTAGAGTCCTCCAAGGGCTACCGGGGGGACACCTTCATTGCTGTGGAACACCTCATTCTCCTTTCTCTGACCTTGCTGTTCCCTTCGTTTTGTTCACTCCAGTTTTTTTATCCTCCTCCTTTACAGCTCCTCCACTACCAAAACCTTTACATCTACACCCAATATAGATGATAATTCTAGTCACAGTAACAAAGAAGGAATCAAAATATCCTCAAGAGTCTGTGCTCAGTATGAAACAGTCTTTTTCCTTAAGGTCCAGTGGCTACTACCCAGAATCTGTCTCACGAGCCACTGAGAAAAAACAGGAATAAATACCACTATATTTTAACCTGTAATTCTCTCATCAGCTAAACACAACAAAATTCAGATAGATTCTTGTCTAAAAATTCCTACAAAAGCACATGCCATGCTGATAAAAATTTCATTTCTGTGATCAATTTTTGCTCATTATGGATAGAAAAGAAAACTGTAATGTTTTTCTGACTGAGAGCCATTGCTGAATTCTTCTCAACTGTTAGAGATATTTGTTTTCCCTTGAAAAGCATTGGTTTAAGCAAATACTCTCAGCAGCTAATCTAGTAGTGTGATGCTCCCTACAGAAGAGTTTGTCCGAGAACAGAGGAGACTGAGGATCTGTTGGTCCCTAATCAAATGTAGTATTTATCTACACTAATTTCTTCTCTAGGAGATATCCAGAAATGTGATTTTTTTAAACAGTCTTTCTGAAAAACACTAATACTATTTTGTAAAATGAAGTTATGCCTGAACTTACTCCGCAATAAATCCTTCCATTCTCCATGGCTGCATTCAGATAGCAGCATGTCTTAACTCAGCTTCCTCCACAAGTGCTTTAGAAAACACACAAGACCTGTATACTGGCACTGCATGAAGTGACTTTACCTTTCAGGTTACAGGCCCATTTTTTCATGCGATGCTCTGGCATCCTGAAATATCTTGACTTTTCACTAGTAAAACTGTTTGGTTTTTTCTTTGTATTTGTTGACTGAATGATATTGTAATGAGTAAAACTGGCTCTTTGATTTCCAGACCAGGAGACTGAAAGTTCAGTAGGACATGCCTTTTCAGAGAAAAGTAAAATTACTGTGTAGGTTTTCAAATCTGATCTTGTATTCAGTGATAGATGAATGATCAGTTTCTTACAGCAAGTTCAATGAAATACTAAATGAGTTTTCAAAATAAAGAGGAAGATGGTATTCTTCCAAAAAAAAAAATATTTGTGGCTCTCAAGAAAGCTGCTTGCAGCATTGACTCTAACACACTTTTCTTCAGATTGGTTTTTTCAGATTTTGGTTTTTTTAACCATAGAAACTCTCAGTTCACATGGCACAGTTTTACAATCTTGTAAGTAGTGCCTCTTTCATCCACCATAATTTCTCGGATTAGTTTTACTTGTGTGAATTCTGTTTGCTGCACTGGAATGTATTCTGCTTTTACTGACTTAAAGTAGACCATTTTCACATGCTTTGCCTTTAAAAGATCAGCTTTGGGAATTCAGAAAAATGTACTAAACCTACTCAGTTATTAGAAAATTCTTCCTCCTAAAGTTTGCTTCCTCATAAAATCATGTCATTAGCAGAGGTGTCATTGAGAGGGCTGGCCTGTCACTTTAAACAAAGATTACTATTACCAATTGTTATGGCTGGTATTTTGAGTGGGAGAAGAGATTCGGGCGCTGGAATTGACAGCTCCAAATATCACAGCCTTCCAAATTAAATCATTATTTAAATACAGAAACAAAATGGTAAGAGTCCTTTGTGGGATTTTTCACAATATATTTCTAATATTTCCAACATGTATTCTTAGGGATTCAAGCTTCACTGAGAAATTGATAGACCTCTCAAGTTAGAGATTTTATTTTTTAAATAAAAGGAAGATTCAATGTGTTATCTTGGTGTCCAGACATAATGAAATGAGATGTGTTTCTCCATCCCCAGTTTGCACACAATATAAAAAGGGTCAATTGAATAGAGCGTAACTTGCAGTCAACAGCTCCCCAACACACTCAAAGAAAAATGCGTCCTCTCCTTTTTAATCAGACTTATGAATAGATAGGGATGATTTCATATGCACTTTGAAGTCTCTTACCCTGCGATTTGGCCCATTCACTGTATTTTTTCCTGGAACATGGTACTATGCAGGGTACCTATGCATATCACAGCCTCTGTCATCATTTTTAATAAGTAGCTTATCTCTGTGATGCAACTACAAGCAATCCTGAGTGTCTCCAGGGTTTGTTGTAATTAAATTTTATTGTTGTATTTGAAAATGTATATTTTTTGAAAACTGGTGCAAGAAAAATGGAAAAGAGATTCTAGAAGGTGATAGTCTGATTTTTAGAAAGTTTTAACCCTTTGTAGTTTCCAGATTCACAAGTGTATTTATGCTGCCCTAGCAGCTGTTCTTACATGCCTCCAAAGCCCTGAATATAGCAGCCAGTGTAGTTTATTAGCTGATGTTGGGTAACTGTCCAAAGATTATCATTTGTACCTGCAGTGAGATGCTGTAGGATCCGAGGTCCAGAAATCTGTAGGTTGCTAATAAGATTGTAGAAGGCCTTTTCTGAAAGTCTTACACTCTTGCTGCTGCCCCTTTCCTCTCCAAGTACTTACAGCTATAACAGAATTACTTCAAGTCCCAGTACTGCCAATGAAGTGCTGTGAAAAAAAGGCAGGGTTTGCCAGCTTCTGATTGGGACAATAAAGAAAAGTCATGGTTTTGAACAGAAAACCGACTAGTTTATGTATATTGTTCTCTGGCATTACACTGCCATGCTCAGGCACCACCCAAATCACTGAAGAGTGCATCAGCTACCTTTGCACTCACACCTTTGTACAGTCGGTGGGATTTCTTGTAGTCTTGCATTCAGGGACTGAGCTTTGCCTTGGTCATTGTGCTGGTCTCAGTTCTCTTCACAGCTCGGCTCATAAGGACTGCTAATCAAGCATGCATTGCAGTTTTCCCCTTTTGTGTTTTATTCCTGCTTGATTTTCTTGCCATGGGGCGCTGTGAGCCACTTTTAGAGATTCATATAACAATTTTTCCCAAATCAAAATATTTCCTCCAAACAATGTCATTTTTTCTGTCTGGCATTGCTACTAATCTTTATTTAGTTATTTACTTTACAATTTCTAGAGGGATTGCATGTGCTCAAGGCACCCCTTTAAGCAACACTTTATATCAAGGTTGCATTTATAAATACTTCATGAGGGCCTAATGAATGATTAATAGATGTTTTAATGTATGACCAATCAATTGTAGATTTTGCAATGTCTAACGGACAAGTAGGTTTCTTATAAGCATAGATTATAACCATATCTGACATCTTCTATTGATGCGCTTCTAAATGTCTATAACATACACACTACTCATATCTGTAACATGCTTAAAACATCTACTAATCACTGATTAATTTTTTATAACCTATTTTGAAGCAGAGCCTGTCTATGGAGTACATCCCTTACTGCTGCTTGCGAGTCTCCATTTCTAAAGGATTCATAACTTACTCGTCATCTAAGGACTTAGAACTCCTACTAATTTCAGCTCAAACATAAAGGTTTTCTCAGTTCGCTCTAGAATTTTCATCTTAGTCTAAGAAAAAATGTCCGTAGACTGTTTTGTCCCTCAAACTTCTGGTTGCTCTACCCTGCTAATGTGTATTTTGCAAGTTCTGCTATAATGTAATGATTCTTAGGAGGGAAAGCCACTCTAAAATGTATTTTCAGCCTCTTGAACTCAGTTTGATTGCTCTCAAGACAACTGTCCTAGTGATGATGGTTCCCATGTTTTTCTTTATACTGTCATCCCTGTGTGCTTGGTTCAAAATTTGTCCTTTCTCAGAAAAGGATAAGAAAATAGAAACTTCACAGTAATCCAGTGGAAAAGCAATGTCCAAGACGACTTTTGATTCTGACAGAGGAACACACATTTCGTATGCTTGGTAAGCACAAGAGTTGATAGGAGTGTTCCTCTGTGGGATTCCCCTAGTCTCCTAAGGTGAAAGCCTTGACCATGCTCTATGCTTTCTATCGAGCACTCAGGTGAATTGACTAAAGCAGGCAGTACAATTTATTTCCTGAAAATTTATGAGTCCTGGAATTAATCATTCACATTTGAGAAGTCGCATAGTGCTTAGTATTGTATTTTGCAAATGAATTTTGAATTTTTAGTTGATATCTACTATCTACTGACCTTACTTACAAGGTTGAGTAAGGTTGAGTATTGTGATTTATTTATATATTGAGACCAATTATTTAATGATAAAAACTACAAGGATTTGCAGATTTTTCTTGGGTTTGGGGTCATCAGTGAAATAGCCTCTGTTCTGAATATCCCCAAGTAAACATTGCACTCCCAGTGACATCAAGTGCTAATCTGTCACTGATTGGTATTTACAGCAGTACTAGGCTGCTACACCTGTGGCATTAGCACATTGAGCCTAAAGAAACGCATCAAGCAAAACTCGATTAAAACAAAGAAAAGGAGAGAGAACATAGGGTTAAAAAAGAGAATTTTATTCTTCCACATTAACATGGAATTTCCTCTTCCTTTTTTAAAACTATGCATTTTCAAAGCCCCAGAAGTAAGAATTTCTCAGAACTTGAGCTCTTGGAGGAGCAGACATTTTTTTATGCGCAATTCAGTGGGTAAAAAACATTAAAATAACATAAAAGTTACTGTGCTATCACTTTTATATTATCCAGTTAGCATTATATGTTTATCATGGGTTTTATCATGATATTTTATTTCTTTTTTTTCAGCTGGTTAATAATCCACTAGCAAGTCAAGCAGCAGCAGCTGCAGCAGCGGCAGCCATGGGCTCAATAGCAAACTCCCAGGCCTTTGGAAACGCCCTCTCCAGTCTTCAGGGGGTCACAGGCCAACTCGTCACTAATGCACAAGGACAGGTGAGTAGAAGATGGAGCAAACAGCGAATTCTGATGGCAGGCTGATCATGGGACAAAAATAAGTTCCACTTGTATGACAGCAATTTAAAAGTGCACATGTTGAAGATAAATAAATATTGATTTGCCAGACAAGGTAAGAAACGGAAAGTGTGAGAAACAGGAGGAAGTTAGGCACTCTTAGAAAGAGTTTTCAAGCTAGAAAATGCTAAGGGCTTGTTTTATTTTGTTTCAGCCCTTTAAAAATATCACAGTAGTGCAATACCATGGTATTTTAAAAGTCCAGCAACCCTGTGATTCTTAACAAGCATATCAGTTGTCTTCTTCCACTTACATATGCCTAATAACAGACACCTTTACTAAAGTGCTACTGTGCTTCACTTTTTTTGCATTTCTCTGGCATTTCTGTATTACTTCATTTCTTAAAAGGCATTAAATGTTTTAAGTAAAAGAAAAAAAATTGTAATGAAGTATCGAGGGTGGATTTATCTGGGTGGCTTACTCATTTGTTTATTAACTATGTTAAGCAATTTGCAATGAATATGCTAGCTTGTAAATGCAAACTCGGGAGATTATTTTGGTTTACAGGAAATTCTACAAACAGGAACTTGAACATTGCTTAAGAGTTAGTGTGTCTAAGAGAGAGATCGGGCATTACCTACATTTTGGAGCTGTTTATTTGTTCAAACTATTTCAGTTTCAGTCTTAATATGATGCAGAAAGATATATGTCTGAATCCATATATATAAAAATAATTCCTTTGATACAGCATATTTAAGTGGCTTTCAGATTGTGACCACTGTCATTCTTTATTGCATTTATTAGGACTAAAATTAACACAATGTCTTGTTTCTCTGCAACAAATCTGTCAATATAACTGGTAACTGAGTAATTTGAATGTCATTATTCTAAATGCTACAAATTGGACATACAGTGATATCCACAGTGTTTATGTGGATGTTAGGCCCTGAAAAACATTTATTGAAATGATTCAGTTTGGATGACATGTGAATCTAAAGTTCAGTTTCTACTCTTACTGTTTACTAGTGAGGAGAAAAAAAAAAAGGAAGAGCAGCTTTACTCCTCGTAATTTTCTTTTAGCTAACTGGAACAAGACTGAGATTTTTTTATTTTGGCCCATTAAAAAATAAAAGTCAACACTTTATAGGACCCCCCTGGGTTTTTTAACAGGACACATAAACAAAGATGCTTCCTGAGCTTCACTATCACCATCCAAGTCCCAGGAAAAAAAATGCTGACCTTGTTATATTTACTGGGTGGGTGCAGAATTGTTCCATCACTACCCCGAGGGTTGAACGATGGAGCTTGTCAAAGTGAGGCCTTATCTAATGAATCATCTTATCGCAGGTGCACACCACACATATTAAAGGAGGATTGTATGAACAATGTGCCCTCTACAATAACCTTTCAATGTCTACTTTAACCCTTGTTTCAATCCCTTTTCATCAAAGGATCATTTTATGCAGCCAGCTTTAAATGGAGGCTCTCAAAAGCCTATTAAGATTTCTGGAGGGATGGGGTATTGGTTTGGAAGAAAAGTTGGTTATAACACCTATAACTCATAGTCAGATCAGCTCCAACCTAGAAGCCTGCTTATTTCTATCTCCTCTGTGCTCCAGAAATGGTTCACAGTCGATACTCATGAGGCACTTGACACCAAAGATGTTCATCGTAAGAACTGAAGTTATAAATGTAGGCTAATTGTTTTATAGTTTTTCCTTTACATGTTCTCCACAGAAAACATAATCTATGTGTGACCATTCATTGTATCTTTAAAAAAAGTACTACTATGAAGATATTGCTGAATGAAAGTTTCCCTCAGGCTGAGTCTTGTTTATTCCAGACATAATGTAAAGTCCAATAATTCCACAGGTTGCAGAGAAAGAGAAAAGAAAGGAAGCACTTTCTCAATTGTTGAATAAAATTACAGCATCTAGCTATCTTCCTAGCTCTTTTAAATAAGGGCTGTCTTTTTATTACTTCTTTTTGTAAATGTTCCTTAGTTTATCATCAGTATTGCAGAACTTGCCATAATACAGATAAATATTGATAGTAGGTGTGTAATATAACACATAGTTTTATAATATTCAGCATAAACTCGTATTACTTAGAGTCCACTTCTCAGTCTGTCTTAAAACAGGACTATTTAGTATAATTTAACTACAATTTAATTAATAAATTAAATTACATTCCCTTTAAATTAATGGAATTGTAGCACCTAACCAGAAACCAAAAGATGTTTCTTCAAAATTGGGAGCACAAATGAATAGTAATTTGAAATGCTCCGTTTCTGAATAATGTTCTTGGTCATTAAAGAGCCAGATTTGCACCATATGTTAAGAATCTGCCCTTTGAAAATTGCCCCTTCCAAGGAATCACAAGCATGATACCCAAAACTCACTCCTGAAAATATAAAGATGGATGAATTACTAGAATGTTTGTATGTGCAATCTTTGTAATTACATGCTGTTTCTGTTACAGAAATTCAGGGCTTGTAAATGTCCATCTGTCTAGCTAAATATATGGTGATCAGTAATCCCTGGAGACATTAAGCTGTAGGTCAAATCCAAGATCCTATGGCAAATTTAAGGGAAATGATCCTTTAAATGACATATGGCATGGCCTTAATTCCCAATAGTCTCTGAGTTCTTACAATTGCAATAACAAAACCATACATATTAACAATAATTTATATAACATATTTGTTATTTATTTAATTATTGAATTCACAGTTATGGCATGTTAATTTATTTTTCTTGTTTTGCTTTGGATGGCAATATGAACTTTAGTACCAGAGCTTCCCAAGGCCTATCCAAGAGATCTAATCTGTTGAAATAATATGATTAGATCACCTGATTAATTTGATATAGTACAGGTAGAGGACTCTAAATCAAATTTTCATTTTCAGAGGCATATTATGAAGAGCTATTGGTGCATGTAACACTGCTTACATTCTGTTTGCCCTCAGCACTTTCAAGGAAGTGTTTGCAGCACTGGACTTTCATATCTTAAATTTAAAGGCCAGGGCAGCAGATTTGCCAGATCGCACCCTGTCAGTAGATTTCAAAGAGAGACTGTCTACCTATTCAGCTTCAGCCTGCCCTTACAGTAGGACCCTAGTGCCATTGCTGCCCTTGGATTCTTCAGAGGTTTAACAGCCCAATATATCTCTTTTTTTATGCTGGTTTTGCAAATGTAAGAAAAAATCAGGAGTTTTGTGTTGGTTTTACTATGTTTATTAAGTATGTGAAATGTGTACTTTGGCTGTTTTCATAATATTTGTAAGGAAATGAGCCCCAGAAATTTGAAAGCAAGGTTGATGAATATAGTTTCTTAATTATCATCAGTTGCATTCATATATGTCTCTTGACTTCAGCAGGATCAAATACATTTTAACTGTGGGTACTGAGCAAGTTTAGTATCTCTTTTGGAAAGATGGGAGCTGTCTAACAGGAGAAAAATACTACTTAATTCAGCAGTTGCAAAATAACATTTTACCATAAAAGAAAAGGGTAGCATGATAAGGGTTGGCATAATAAACTGCCTTATGGATAAAGAAGGCAATAGTCTGTTTCCTGGGAGATTAAAAGGAAAATCTAAGTATTTATGGTGTAATTGTATTGTCCACACTTTAATTGAACAGTGAATTAATTGAGAGTGCCTCATTATAACCTAAGAATGCCCTTGAAGGAACTCGGGCTTCATTGTACCCATGCCTTGCTCTTTAGATATGAAAACCTTCTGTATAAGAAAAATCTTAAGCACAGGTCCACCCTGTACAGGTACTTAACAAAAAAATAACTAATTTTTGAGTGTTGTAGTCCACAAGTAGCTCAGGAAACTAAATAGAGAGAGAGGCATTGTTGATCCAATTAGATAATAGGAGTACTTTGGTTCTCATTATTCTGATGAGAGGGTACACATTTGCTCTTTGAGCTTCTTGATGGTAAACGGTGCTAATGAGGCCTGATGGATTCCCTGCTCCTAACAAGCCTCTCAGCAGTGCGAGTGATTACAATGGAGATAGATTTGATGGGATGCGCTCCCTTTTGTAGTGTCTCAGCTGCTGACACTCTGCGACATAATCAGGTCACAGAGCCGGTCACAGCCATCAGCAAAAGCCATAGCTCTATTCCTCATTATTAAAGTGCATTATTCAGTTCCAGGCCTTCACAATACTGCCAAAGGCCTTTTTTTCCTCTCCTTTTTTTTGTTAAGCATCAGTTCTCAAATACAAGAGTTAATAAAATCATCAGCTAAAGAACTAGTAAATTAAAGAAATGGAAATAAAGTGCTTCCTTTCAAATTCATTGAAGGATCACAATTAAATAAGCAGGGAATTTCTCATCACCACGCACTGTACAGTACAATGTAATATGCCATGTGCAATAACAACAGGGATAGGATTTTAAAAAATAACGTTGTCCTCATTGTGGACTGGCTTGGAAAGTGCTAAAATATCTTTTATGGTGAAGGAAATTTCTGTCTTCTCAAATATTACATGTGTATATGTAGGTACTATTATTTTCACTGTTTTCTGTAACTACTTTTTTTCTGAAGTGAGAACAGTCATTTGCAAACTAAGTTTATGATTCTAAGCAGAACAGCTGTCTTGTCTAATTTTAAGTGGCCAAGGCCACAGTCTGGAAAATATATAATAGGCCACAGTACTAGGACTTCTTTGTTCCTGTAGACAAGGCCATTGCCTTCTTTTGGAGAGTGAAGTAATTATAGAATGTGTGGAAAAAGGTGTTTGTAGCATTTTCTTTCTATTCTGATGGTGTTCAGTTGGGGCTGTCCCCATTCCAAAAGAAAATACTCTTTTAAAATCTAAGGCAGATTTTAACGCGTTTTAGTTAAACAGGTGAGAAAAAAATTAGTGGAAAGCCCGAATTTATTAGTTAGTTAGTTACTAACTTTCTGTTTCAGTTTTGTTTCAGCTAAATAGAAAAAAGATATTCTGAGATGTATACCTTTACAGGGATTTAAACCGTTTCTGTTAAATCCCTGTAGTTTGTATTAAGTGATAACAGTATAATTTTGTGCATAGATAAAACCAGTGACTAATACATTGCGGGGCGGGGGGCGGGTGGGGAGGGCAGCGGTGTTGGTGTTGGGGGTTTTTTTGTTTGCTTTTTTGGGATTTTTTGCTGTTGGTCTTGTTCAACTCCACAATTTTTCCTCCTTTTTCTTTCTGGTAGAGTATGCTATGGTGGGCAAATGAGCATGTATACACAAACTTGCTTATAAGTCTTTCAATTCTCTAGAACCACAGATGCAAGAACTTTTCAATATCCACAGGTTAAAGTTCAGAGTTAGTACTGTGGAATTAGCAGTCATCTCCAAGAAATGTGTAGAAACTGCTATGTGACCTAGTTTTCTTTTTAACACTAGCCAAGAAAATTGGTGGCTACCACTGGGAATGCAAGTTGTGACTCCTCATACACTTAGAAGGATGTTGATTGTTTGTTGGGCGTTTTTTGTTGTTTAGGGTTTTTTAGTTCTTCCAGAAGTTCTAGGGGGCTCAAAATCCTGTAATGTGTAAGACTCTTAGAGTCCTTCTGAGTATCTGCAATTCATACTGTTCTCCAGGTGTTCAAGGCCCATCAGCCTTATCTCTTAACTTACTTTTATCTTTCTTGTTATCATTTCTACATCTCTTTCAGCTATGCAGCTTTAATACACAGTAACCACTAATATTTTAGCCCTCACGACATCTAAATGTTCACTAAATTCTTAACAATAATTGCTTAAGTAGCGACTGCTAACAATATCTTCCCAGGGCTGAGACCTACAGAAATCTGAGTTGGTGGTATCAGAATGGCATATATTGGGGATATTTCATTAGAAGCCTGAGACATTAAAAGAGACACATTTTGAGGGAGAGGCTAGAGGGAGGGATTGTAACAGTCTAATAATACTAGTGTTTAAGAATATTCCTTGGAAAACCCTTTACCAGGAGAATCTGTTTTGAGAGGCCTTCATATTAATATATTGACTTTCTGCCGGGTGGCGTCTGACTCTCTATTTTACCCCTCAAAATTTCACTGTGCTGAATACATGCGGTTTTGCCGTTTGCAGGAAGAAAAGGGAAAAGAGAAAAATCAGTTGTAAGGGAAGTTTTTTTTTCCCATTGGTTTCCCTCCCCACAGCTGTACATGGAGGAGAGTGTTTGTCTAATTACCTCCCATGTGAATTTGAATCAAAAGACAAATAATTCTTTTAACATATTTTTGCTGACTGTGTCTTTATTTTGCCGCGCTATTTATCTAATATCAGTTGTAGCCACAGTGGCATAAATGTAAAAATGCATGGACCAAGCTGTCCGGTCATGCAAATTGGTTGTTTCATGAAGCAGAAATGGGCTGAGGCAGAGTGAGTCTAACTTAAACCAAGAGCTGAGTAGCCTGTTTTGTCTATTTTAGGCAGTGATCACTGCAAAATTGAAAGGATAATTGTGTAATGAAATTTCTATCAGGCTTGGAAATGATCCATCTATCCAGAAAAGCCACTGAAATTTCTTTTATCTAACTTGCAGCAAATCTTACTTTTGGTACTAAACTTCACACTTCAGATTGTAGCCTCTTGCCTGGGTTTCTGCCTAAGGTACTGTGTCTTGGACATAGATCTTTTCAGAGGTGCCCAAGTCTTATTTTCAAAAGCAACTTTCATACCTGTGAAAGCCTGAGTTTCCTTCAATCAGAGTTACGAGTCTGAGTGCTTGAAGGCATGTCTGTGCACTGTAACAGAGCATTGCAAGCAAATTGCCAGAGACGGTTCATTTATATGTCTCAGTGCTGTACTAGCACAGATTGCTGAAGCCAAAACTCTCGGTAGTATGCTGTTATGGCTGGACTAATTAATTCTGCTTCTCAACAAGGTGACACAGGATCTAGTTCATTAGTTATTAGCTCTGGGGTCTTGCTAACACACTGTATTATGTGGAGTCAATATACTTTGAAGAGACCCTTAAAAGCCTGAAGCATTTAGGCACTTTTGAAAATGTTACTCTTCCACATTAATTATTTCAAGTCAAAAGTACTGGACATATCTGTCCTTTTGTCATTGCCTTCTTAATTACTTTTGTATGGAGGAGAAAACCAAACTTTACTACTAGTTCAACCTTAGTACCATTTTCATGAAAGCTAACCAATAACAAAAAGAAGAACCTACCACTCCTATAATCTGTTCATTTTAGCATCATGAGGTGGTTATAAGCATGAAAAATTTTCGTTGTTATCACCAGTGACATACATCACAGTCAATGAAATCTTTCTGCTCTACAGAGGTTCTTACACAGCTCTCCCTATCATCATATCTTATCACCTTCCAGTAAAGCATTAAGAAACATGACTAGTGATAGCCACAAATTGGTCTTCCTCTCAGCAGAAACTTTGTAGAATAGCGCATTGCATGTTTGATAAAGGCATTTGGCTTTGTCTGTCTTTGTTACGAATTTTTTTGTTTGTTTGACTTAAAGTTTTGGTTTTGTTTGGATATTAAAATCTTTATGAAGGGGTTTCTTAGAAATGCATATTGCTTATATTTGCATCAGAGAAAGGCAGACAACAGAAATGTATTAGTTTTTGCAGCAGAATGTGGTGAAGCCAAAGATGATAAACCCAGGAATGTTCCTCAATTGCTGTTGGAATCCATTCCAAGTCCTTGACCTTCCCCTTAAAGCAAACTTTGCTGTGCACAGAGAAGGTTTGACTGTTGTTATCCTGGAAGACTGAATTTGATAATTATAAATTCATCCATGAGCTTTAGCTAGCCATTTAGATTCCTGGGAAGCAAACCACAGAAGAACTTGAAGGCAAAGAATGAAATTTTCCTAAGTACATTGACAATTCTTTAAGATGACATAAACAAAGCAGCGGAGAGAGTTGATGCATGTAGGTGGTACCAAGAAAAGGGCTTTCTATATTACTGATGTTTCCCAAACAGTGGAAATGTCATGCTCGGGAATATTGCATCACTTCAGGAGTTGACAAAGTTGAGAAAAATTTGAGGCCACATCATTGTCTGCACAGAGATGATGGAAATCCTCCAGTATGAGACTTGCATCAGAGTGGAATCTAAGACTATTCTTAATTTTCGACTTCTTCTTATGAGGGAATACTATGCACGGTGGAATATAGAGAGGCTGTAGGAAAGCAGAGGCAATAGTGGACCAAATCTGAGAATTTGTTATCTTTCTAAATGTGCCTCATAATTTCTGAAAAAACTCAGATCATAGTTCTTTGTGTAACGTGGTGCTTAGTCTTATTTAGATTTTATCTAACTTATCCTGTGTATAGTATGTACTTTATCCTAGTGTCAGAAGTTTACAATCTGCTCAATTGGCATTGATCATCAAAATAACCAATACCAAAATTGCTTGTTTGGGCAAAGGGGAAAAGAAGCCAGATCGCTCTGTCAGAAGTGCAATTTAATGTAAAATGCTAATTATTTTTGGTCCTTGATTCACTGATAGTGCATTCCTGCTATTTTGGTGAGGTTTGGAATTTCTTAAAAGTTACAAGTCTTCATGCATAAATGAAGGCCATTGTCCTTCTTATTGAGCTACAGTCTCGACATTTGTATGTGTATGTCTTAGAGATACAGGTGAGGAAAGATTTGGTATTCCCATGTTTGCAGTGCAATCAGTACTTGTTTGAAATCTGAAAGGAAGAGGAGTCCAGATATTTTACCAATATCTTCTGAAGAAATACATCTTCACCAAGCAGTGTTCACATAATGAGGAGAAGATTGCAGAAATACTTGGTTGACTCATTTGGTAGTAACCCAACCACTGAAATATGTTCATGCAGCGTTCATCTTGGTAACCAGCCAGATGCAGACCCATAGCTTCTGCATGCAGATCCACAAGCTTCCAAATAGCACACTGAACTGGAATTGTCCTGTAAGAGGAAGGATTCTCTGTCTTCTTATTTGAATCTAGAGTATTGCAAAGAATTGTGTTATGTCTTCTCCTATGTGTTGATCTGTGAACAGTGACAGCGAAAGTTCAAGCAGAAAAAAATCACAGTCTTAACCATGCATGGACACTTGATCTATTTTTCCCAAAGTATATCTCAGTTTGTCATTTTTTCCAGACACTGACAGTGGTAGGCTTCAGTGTGTATGTATGCAAATGGCCCAGATATCAAAAAGAAAAAAAGGACTTTGAAATATCAATGCCAATGTATTAAATATATATGATTTTAAAAGTACCTTTTCCACTTAAACTTCCTTCTTTGCACATTAATTAAATATTATCTCTAGGATAAGTATCTCTCATAGAAGATTAATGTATTATTGTCACATAATAATGGAAGAGAGTGACAGAATCTCTTTCCTTAAGCGCAAAGATGAATTTATTAATATAAAGAAAACACTCATAGCCCTTGAGCAACTCTGTTTTTGCTTCATAGAGAACCTCTGCTAGACTCCCGTCATGTCTAGCTTCGTGCTAGAGATTCAAGGAAGCAATACATATATCCTGCCAGTTTAAAAATCAATCCTCTTTTCAGGGGATAATTTAATATCAAGACATGATGTACCCAATATCCAAATATACATTCATTTTCATGTTTGACGCATCAAATGCTCTGACATAGCCAAGTTTCAAAATAAATGGTTTGTTTTAGAGGTTGGATATGTCATATTAGCATTCACCCAGCAGATAGAGAGATAGATCAGAGAGTGATCAGGACATCAGGGAGACAGTTTAGAGAGAGATGAGAGAGGCCAGGTACACCTTGTAATGTTAAAAAAAGCTAGCTAGCTAGCAAGAAAGAAATTGTATAAATAGGTCACTGCAGCCCAACTGAAAAAAAAGTGTAATTTTAACTTGTTAGTCATCATTCCAGGGGCCTAATCCACTCCCTTCTTTGAGGGCTGTTCATTTAGCTGAGATATGTCTTATTTGATAGCACAAATACACAGCCTCAAAGAAAAAACATGATATCAGACTCATGCAGTGTACTAGCATTAAGGGGGAATCAGCACCACTTGCCATGATAAAATTTCTCTCTTCTTTCCTTCTCAATTTTTCTTATTAGCCTTAATTTGTTCTCATTTGTTCTGGTGTTGCTCTTTTGGTTTCTTCCATAAGTGGAAGCATAAACCCACATGGAAATGAGTACAGGTGAACAGGTATCTGGTGCCAATGTCAGTGACACATCCTCAGACGCCCCAAGGTATTCAACTCTCTAGTTTCAGTTCTACTTCCCCTGTCTCTACCATTTTCTTTTCCTGACGGTTGTTCTTTGCCTCACTCTGTATCTGGGATTCAGTTAGTTAAACATAGGTGTATTGTCCCATTTCAGACATGGCAAAATACTCTAGGCACCCCATGGCCAGTCCAGAAAAATGTTCTTCCCTCTGTGTCTTATTGCCATATTCTGACAAAATCCTAAAACATTTCAAATAGAGCAGATATCCACATTCTTTTCAGCTGAATTGCTTCCCACTTACGTGAACACATGCATGTGTGCACGTATACACATACATAGGTGAATGTATGCTTACCTGGAAATTCGTGCTCATTTCCTCAGAAGAGATACAAGTACCCACAGGGAAATGAAATTATGAATATTTTAATTACCCCTTGAGTCATAATTCTGTCTTTGGGGTCAATTGAATCTTTATTCTGGAGACAAATGAAAATAAACTAAACCTTCTCATCTTGGCATGGAAGATGATGTGCTGCTCTGTTTCAGCTCAGATCTGTCTCAAGCGTAATTTTAGATGTGTGTAATCATGACTGTACACAGGCCATAACTGTCTGCATTCTATTAATTTAATCCCCATATTAATATGAGGAATAAAACTAGGTCTGTATTTTTCTAGGGGTTTGATTTCCCACAAAAAATATAAGTACTATTGAATGACTGCAAAATGAGAGTTAAAAGATATCAGATGTTAACACGCTACCCTTTCACTACTAGCAGATACTATGTAGACCAGTACTATTGCTAGCTCTGCACAAGAGATCAGAGTGGAGTAATTAGAAGTTCAAGAAAATTGAGGTTTTTTAGTAGAATTGCAGGGAAAATACTTCCCAACATGTGCCCACAGGATGGCATCGTCTGCATGTCGTGATAGACATGTAGACAAGTCTATCATGTTGAAGATCGCCTCCACAGACCCTTCCAAAGTGCTGGGAGGTGGCTTCCATTTTTAGGTATTTAAATAACATCTTCTGGGATCTGCACTATAGATCTCTTAATTTTAATTGTACAGATACTGATGTATGGGTTTTGTATTTACAGTCTCCTACAATTATTATTAGCAACTAGAATGCACCACTCTGTATGTTTAAATCCATATGTTGCTCTCCTGGATAGTCTATTTATACCTAGGAGAATGTCTCTCATTTCTCTGATGCACCAAAATGTCCCAGCTGTCACACCTATTGTTCAGGGACAGTCACCTATCTTTGATGTCAAGTAGACACATTAATTTGAAAACAGTTGTTGTTTATGTTCATTGTTGAAAGATACTCCTTTAGCTAAAGCAGAAAGTTTAAGAACCAATGCACACAGAGGTTAGATAAATCATAAAGTCATCACCTTTGAATAAAGTTAGCATGTAATTGATACTAGCAAAAGGCACCACATTCTTCTCTACCACAGCTGAGAATTTTTGCCACAACAGCCGAGACAAAAGTCTGCCCAGAGACTGAGATTAAATATTTAATGACTGCTTAGAAAAAATAAGATTTTTAATTTAAATTTTTGTTCATGAAGGTCCAAAGAGAACAAAACTACCTGATTCTCAGTTCACCAGATACAGAAAGGCATAGGAAGCCCTGATTCTCATCTGCTAAGTCTAAGAGCTGATTGAATATGTTCTGAAATTGCAATCACAAACTATGTTTTTATAAGAGTATGAGGGGGATGTTGGAAATGAGTACAGAACAAAATCTTGACAAGCTTTTTGCCAGCTTCTCAGGGTAATTATTTAAAATCTTAATATTAGACTACTGACCTATAAATAGTGTTAGTAATATACAGAAGCATTTGTCTGTTCAGATAGGTTCATGCTTCTGTATATACAGTGATGGATACTTAGAGCTTTGCTTACATGGAAGTCCTTAAACGACAACATATTACACCCTGTATATTGAGAACAAAATATCACAAATAAATATGCTACAACAAAAGACTTCTTTTCTGAATACAAATAAAAATATATATGTTAAATATTACTGAGCCGAGCTCAAATTCTCATAACCTGATCCATCAATGGAAAGGGCCCCTCCTAAGGAGCACTTACTGAGGCAAGTTGTACCCTTGGTTCGCTCTTGCCTTTTATTTCTCCTTAAAATCATATGCAGTGAAAAGAGGGAACAAACATGAATGATGCATTCCTGATTCACTAAATCACCGTGGTCTCTGGCAACAGCACAAATGTAGAAATGTTTAAATCGGCCTCACACTAGCCAACAAATGATGCAAAAGGAGACCTCAAAGAACACAGAGTGAGGGGAGATAAATGAGTACCATGCCAAGAAAGCAATTTCTCACTGAGTTTGCACAGAATGGAAATTTTACATCCAAGGGATGGTTAGGGAATCTTTCTAATAAATCTTCAGTCCATAGTCATTGCTGTGTCCTTTTTTTAAACTTACTTTTTAAGAGCTGTGTAAGTAAAACCCTCCCCAGTGAAATGTGTCAAGGTATTACCAGTCAAGTTGAAGGAATTTAAGTGAATCATCTCTATCTCTGTGTTTATATTTGTAATAGACAAGGATGGTCAAACAGATTTCATTTTGTGCATGTGTTGAACATCTTTTCAAACTGAGGTCTTCTCAAAGACTTGTCTTATTTTAATAGTAATTCCCAAAAGAAAAAAATAAAGAAAAGTTGAGTGTCATTCCCAGAAAAAGTCTCCGTGATTTTATTTTAATTTTTAGGGTGTTTTCAAAATTATTTTACCCTCCTTTTATGAACCTCACTGAGATTGAGATGGTCAGTAAAAGGGCAACTTGTTTTCCAAATGACCTAGAGACTGTAGGTCAATATTAGAATTGACTGCTCAGCAGAGTCCTACATCTCTTTAGACTCCTGATTTGAATTCCTTTTCCCTAATTTTAACTACATGAAAGGCAACTTAGGCTGCATCCAATCTAAGCTAGTTGTTATTGTCTTCTGTCACCACTGAAACAAATAGACACTCTTGAAAAATAAAACATAGGACCAATCTAAAGCAGGCATTTTAAGCTTCGATGAATTATCTTGCAGAGATTTTTCACTCTCTGCATTGAATGGAGAGTGTCTTGAATGGCAGTCTGTGACTGGATTTTTAATGCTAGGTGTCTCACATTAAATTAAATCAATTCCATGCTTACAATACCACAAAGTGGTTATTTTTAATGATACTTGAGTCCTTTTGGTAATGTTGTTAAGCTCACCATGGCAATCACAGTAGTTTTAACTCAGTTCCTGGTAGCAGCTGAGGATGGACATGCAGAACTTAGCACTGGCTGACCTGCCTTATTTTTTGAATGAGTCTAGAGACATTCTTCATTTTTTTTGGTGAAAATTGTGTTCCTGTTTTGCTTGCTTGCTTCTTCGTGTTTCCCAAATAAATAGAGACCAAGGTAATAGTATCTATCTGAATTATTTAAAGTGTACTTTACTTTACTGATACTTCAACTAAGTGATGGTTTGCAATGTGAAGGGGAGGGTCTTTTTGTTGAGAGTCTTTTCTTTCAAGTAAGATTAAGTATTCCTTCTGCAGGATGATGTTATTTAAAAATCAGTTGTGCATAAATGAAGACTTTGCATCTCTGAGGTTCTCCTGGTTTAAAAAAAAAACCCTTTGAACCTGTAGAAGGGGGTAAGATGTCTCTCCTTTTGACAGATTGCTTTTTACATTTCTCTGGCCATTTACCCTGCTGTTTTGGTTAGAACAGAAAAGGAATACACTAAGTCTTCAGATCACAGATCAACATAAATGTATTTCCAGCACAGCTCCAACCATCAGATGTCACAAATGTCATGAAAGAGTTTTATCATGTAAGAATTTTGTCCTAAAAAGTAATCTAAACTACACCATCATAATTATTGTCACTTTTACCAAATATTTGTTTTTACTCCTAGATTTTATGTATGCTTAGAAGGGGAGGAATATTTTCTAATTTGATTTCAAATGTTGTGCATTTGTTTAGAAACGCAACTTGAATGTTGTTCATGGAATTCTCCTGATTTCTTACCATCAAAGAGTGTGCCTTATTCTATATTGTGGATGGGGTCATACCATCAAAGAAACCCCATAAGAAACAAGTGTCCTTTCTACCCGGGGCTGGACCCACTGCACTTCAACATCTCCCACAGGGTTTGCACTGAGCCTGTGGGATACAATATAAGTTTTTCTCTACAAAATTTAATAGCAACTCAGAGAAGGAAGTTGCCATCTTCACTTTCCACCTCTCCAGCCACTGTTTTGCATGACAGCTGTAGCATCTTGTCAATTAACTCTCTTAATTGATTTCTGTTTCATGTCTAACTATGACCTTTTGGCCTTTCCTGCTGCACAGCATTGTTGATTCAAAGCATTTGGTTTTTATGAACTTTCTGTCAAAATCATCCCCTTGGAAGGGAAGATATGTGATAAGGAGTTTCAATACTTGTGCTTTTTTTTTCTTTGCTATCTCTTGTAGCTCACAGTAGAACCTGAATCATCATAAAATTGCACCATAAGTTTGGGTTTTGTATGATGAACTTCTTTAAAAGAAGAAAAAAAAGACAGACCACTGTTGGATACCTGACTGTTTCTTTAAAAAAAGAAAACAAACAAACAAAAAAAACCAACAGCCCAAACCCCATGATTATCATGGATAAGAACAAACTGTTCATCTCTTAAAAAAAAAAGGTGGTGCAAAATTTTAGGTATAAACTCATTAACATAATTCTAAAGCATTATGGTCTTTGTTGTTAGAAATGAGAAACCCTGAGGTCTCCCCCTAAAGAACATTAAAAAAACATTACTGACAGGAAATTGAAAAAGTAATATATGTCTGAATGAATATGACAACTTTTTTCTGATAGAGCAGATAGATAAATGTCACATACAAGTTTCAAAATACATTTAATTTTGCCACCACAATGGATATTCTCTTCATAAAATATATATGAATAAGGTTTGAATCATAAAACTTGACTGTGATAAACAAATGCATATTTGATAA
>VZTI01001828.1:86357-103651 GCA_013397865.1 Struthidea cinerea | reverse complement strand
TCTTTTTTGTAAACTTTTTTTTTTTTTTTTTTTTTTTTTTTGAGATGCTAATTCCTTTTTTGAGGTTATTTGTTGTTTACACATCTTTACATTTTCATTTCTGAGTGAAGCAGCCTGGGTGACAAATCTTGCGCACATTTAGCCAGGATAAACTTTCTTTTTAATCTGAGAAATTTGGGGTTTGGGGTTTGATTTTTTTTGTTTTGTTTGGTGGGGGGGGATGGGATTTGTTTGGTTGGGTTTGGGTTTTTTGGTGTGGGGTGGGTTTTTTTTTTGTTCTGGTTGGTTTTTTGTTGTTGTGATTTGGTTTGGTTTGGTTTGGTTTTTTTGTGAGGTGATGGCAGAGGGGTGGAAATGAGGGGAAAAGGAGAAGCTGGTAGACTCACCAACTCAACTATCATCACAGAATCAGAGAATATGCTGAGTTGGATGAGACCCACAGGGACCATCAACTCCAAGTCCTGGCCCTGTACAAGACAGCTCCAAGAGTCACACCATGTACCCAAGAGCATTGTCCAAATGCTTCTTGAACTCTGTCAGGCTTGGTGCTGTGACCACTTCCCTGGGGAGCCTGTTCCAGTGCCCAACCACCACCCTCTGGGGAAGAACCTTCTTCTAATATCCAACCTAAACCTCCCCTGACACAACTTCAGGCCATTCCCTCGAGTCCTGTCACTGGTCACCACAGAGAAGAGGTCAGTGCCTGCCCCTCCTCATGAGGAAGTTGTAACTGCAGTGAGGTCTCCCCTCAGTCTCCTCCAGGCTGAAAAGACCAGGTGACCTCAGCCACTCCTCGTATGGCTTCTCCTCCAGCCCCTTCACCTTCTTGGTTGC
Organism: Struthidea cinerea; assembly: GCA_013397865.1. Classification (NCBI taxonomy): domain Eukaryota; kingdom Metazoa; phylum Chordata; class Aves; order Passeriformes; family Corcoracidae; genus Struthidea; species Struthidea cinerea. The sequence goes on along the minus strand of VZTI01001828.1, from coordinate 102,817 downwards.
CCTTCTTTGGACGTTCTCTGACAGCTTTGTATCTTTCTTATATTGTGGCACCCAGACTGCACACAGGACTCCAGGTGAGGCTGCACCAGTGCAGAGCAGAGCGGGACAATCCCTTCCCTTGCCTGGCTGCCGATGCTGTGCCTGATGCACCCAGGACATGGTTGGCCCTCCTGGCTGTGCCAGCACTGCTGACTCATATCCAACTTGCCATTGACCAGGAACCCCAGGTCCCTTTCCATGGCACTGCTTTCCAGCATCTCATTTCCCAGTATCATGCTAGACATCACTGAGGGTTTTGAGCATCATTCAGGATAAGGTGATGAATGAGAAATCCATGCAAGTTTTTTCAGAACATGGACTGGAGGAAGAATGACGGTAGACAGGGCACTGTCTTTTACATTTTCCCCCACTCTGCAGCAACTAGAGGCCAGATTGCCCATGTCCCAAGACGTTAAAAAAAGGCTTCCTGTTAAAAGCAACAGAATAAATGGAAGTTTTATGCTCTCAACAAATGTATATAGTTTGGGGGAGAGAGAGTTAAGAAAGGAGTGTTCTCTTCCTTTCTTTTTTTCAGGCACATATTCACCGGGGATGCAGGACTTTATTCTGTCCCATTGGAATATGGCAGCACATTACCTGTTCTGACAGCAAAAGGGCTTTCTCTGCCTTTTAAAAACAGGGTCTACTTCAACCTTTACTTTCTCCAGTACCTAGCACATCAGGTTTCAACCCCACAGCTGAGCTCCTGGAGCCTGCCCTAGTGCAAGTGCTCTTGAAGACCTTATCAGCAGTGAAATCATTGAGCTTTGAGGAAATCTATTATGTATCTAGAACCACCCCCCAGAATTCCAGTGTGACATTCGAATTTATGTTAAAGACTGAATTATAATTACATTTTACTACTTCATTTAACAATCTTTTACTATAAGCTCCTGCAGCACTATGAGCAGAACTGAATGACATTTTTTTCATCACTGAGTTCTGATGGAAAAATGTCATTGAATCTAAATATAAAATGTGTCATTTTGACAAATTTTGTTCAGTAAAAATTTAAAGTACAGTGTCTGGATAAGATTTAAGTGTGTTATTTTTACATTTTCTGTTTGACAATTTAGTGGTGCTTTTTTCTGGTTTAACCTAGAAAGGTTAAAAAGAATATTAAAAATTTCAGATTGGAGCAGAATGGCTCCATCTACCCTGAACATTTTTTTTCAGACTTCTATTTAATTTTAAATTGAAATTTAGTTTAAGTACCATTTTGAAGTGAAAACAAAAATGGACATAATTTCCCACTTTCTTTTCAGAATTACTCATGCGTCATCCACTTGGTTTGCTTGGGGCTCCACTGGGCGAAAATGGGTTCTATATGAACAGTGAAAAGGAGGAAGAATCCCTACAGTTTTCTAGTTTCAGCTGAAACCAAAGCCTGAGATAACCAGTAACAGCCAGATGTAGGCTGCACAGGGTACAAGTTAGCCTGACACAATTCATAGTTTTAAAAGAACTGCAGGCTTCATCTAGACCCAGACACCAGTCTGTGCCATGTTTAAGTCCTGGGGGCCATTGCATTCACGTCAGTAGATTACTTTTGATTTTTATTAGCAAAAGTCAAGTCAGAGCCTGATAGTGTTATGCAAACATAGCTCCAAACTAAAATGGAGTCCAGACATAATTGGCATCATCAATAAATAAGAAGTCAATAGATGAAATCTTCCTAGAAAATATTACCTGGCAATTGGCAGCAGAGCCATGGCAAACCACTGAGCGCAACCAAACCACTGGACTATTGAAAGAAGCTCAATGGCTCTTGTAAATGACTTCTGGGATTCTGGTTATTCAGTCTGCTCCTGGCTCATAAGATCTACATGGTGATATAATCCCAGACACTTTTCTTTCCCTAATATTGGGGGCTAAAATGGTAGAGCTATCGTGTATGTCAAGATCAAATATGTTTTCATACTAATGACTTCACCTGAATGAAGTGGAAAAAAAAGGGGGTAGAACTATGAACAATAAGTATTGCTGTAGTCCTTAGTACTCTCAGTGCCACTATTTTGGGATATTGTGCTGTCTTGGCAAACAATATTTCTTTTCTGTCTAGCCTCTTCTTCAAAATGTATTGGCGCTGTTCTGGTATCTTTAAGCATACAAAAGGATCAAAGAGCTTTCATCTTTTAGTGCATTTTACTATGCTGTGCTCTGCACAGGAAGAAATATTGATATTGTTTCAAGGACAGTTAATATACTCAATTCTGTCTCAGAAATGAGCACAATTCCTTGACTTATAAATTTGAAAATCTGCCATTACCTGCAATTAAAATATTCCATATATGAATTATGCTATGGCATTTGCGCTTCACTCTTCTCTTCATTCTTCTGTTGTAATTCCCATATGCCAGGAAATCTTCTCCACTATTGCTCCAAGATTAAATAAGAAGTGCTTTTGAAGGTTTCATATTACTGAGACTGAGTTGGTTTTTCAAAAAATGTATTACAAGAACATTTGTAACTACAATATGCATTTTGACAATATTTAAAACTAAATTTCATTTTGCAGTTGCTTTTTTCTCCCATTCACGTCTGCTTTGTTCTCCTTATAGAAGATTCCACCAGTTTTGGTTCTATTTAATATCTTTCTCTTTGGATTGTTAACGGGGAGACTACTTAAATTAGGGTAAAGCCTGAGTGAAGGAAGCAACATCTGATGATCCTTACACTTTCATATGCTAAACATATCTGTGGTTAGATTTTCTGGTTCTTGAAAGCACTGGGTATGGTACATCACTCCATGAGGAATCTTCTTGTTTCATTTCAATCTTTTCCGCACTTAGGCATTACATACCAGGTGAGAGAGGTTGAATTAGGCTGGTGGACTTGGCAGTGTTAGGTTTATGGCTGGATTTGATGATCTCAAAGGTCTTTTCCAACCAACATGATTCTGTGACTTTAAGTGTTGATTGGCAAAGCCGAGCTGTGTAAGTGCTCTGAATGATCCTGTGGAGGAACATCTGGGGTTCCTACAAGAGGGCTGTAGCTGTAACTGTGAATGATGTCTTCTGAACTTGGTAAGGACCTCTTTATTCAGTGCAAGTCCACTGACACCCCAGCTGCCACAGCCACAAGAGTAATGTGGAAAACAATAGCTCTAGGGAAACATTTAAAATAAATTGTAAGCGTAAGAGTCAGTTCTACACGATCACTGCATTTTTTTCCCCAGCTTTTGGCTATGATTTTCAACATTTTACACCACTTTTAAAATGGCATTAACGTATTTTTCTTTGGTAAAGGAAACATTTCAGTACTGATGAAGGTAAAGTAGCACCCCCTTTGTTCTTCCCTCAGGAACCTGTAAACCAGTAAAATTATCAGAAAGTGCAGCAGTAGCATCCCACTTGAAAGTATTGATAGAGTGCATCGCAGTCATCAGTCATCTTAACTAAGGAAATGTGAGACCATTACATAATATAACAATTTAATTCTTTAATGAAAAATAGAATTGTTATTTATTTTCAATGGCACCCCCATAATCATTAATGGAATACATAATCACAGTGGAACACAGTGCTACAGTCTTATTCTAACATATCAATAAACCAATGGCCTGCCCAAAATAACTGAAAATGTAAGTGTAAGACAAGTGACAACTACACAGATGGAGAAGGGATTCTGGAAACAGCTGATTTTCTGCCCTTATCCTTCCCTTTCTCTAGAGTCGAAAAAGTAAAGGAGCCCCTCACCTTTGGTGCTCTGCAGATCACAGTTGAAAAGGAAATCCTTTTAGGACTGCTACAGAGACAACATGCGAGAATAGAACATTGTCTGTGATCCGCCTTCCACAGAACAGACCTCAGGGATATGGGCTCTGCTGACAGCAGAGTAGTTTGAATAAAGTGGTTTGAATTAATATTAAAATACATAAACAAATTTCAGTTTGCCTGTCTGTATCAGGAACATGATGCTTCCACACAGTAGCAATGTAGATGTTGAAGACGGGATTACCTCAGGGCCACTGCTGCTTTTAATAAGAAAATCATAGTTATTTAACTCCCTTAAGCAGACCTATGGACCAGGCCTGAATGAAACTGGTAATTAAGCCGCATGTTCTCCTCACAGGTTCATAAACACAGTCTCTTGCTATGTCTTCCCTAAATTTGAGAATCATTTAGTTAGATTTAACTCTAATTTTTAAGTATTTGTTTCAGTAGGAACACCTTGAATGTACAAAAATTAGTTGGTAGCACTGAGAAGGGCTCAAATGGCCAATGGAAAGGGAGCAATGACTGAATGCTGGATATTCATCTCCAGACCCACAGGCAGCTACCTCCTGAGTTAAGTGCCATTGCATCAGGAGAATGTTTTGTTCTGAGAGAGATGTTAAGACTAGTCATTCGTGGTAGATGCTAAGTTCTGCATTGCAGAACTTACAACCATAATTCCTATGGAGTGGTGTTCAAAGTGGACAAATTTAAGCCAAGCTGTAAGATGTGAGCAGAGCAGCTTTCTTTCCCTTCCATCTGTCAGGTCGGGTGAAGTACATGAATGATGCATTTGATAATATGAGATAATGTGAATATGCTTTCAAGCACTGAAGCACATGGTCCTGCTTCTAATATTCAAGAAGAAAACCAGATGAGTGTATTTTCACCTTCAACATAAAAATACCCTACTTTTTTTGGTATCTCTTCTTCATAACTCTTGGATAGCCTTACAAAAATTACTTAATGCTTATAGGAGTACTGGCAGGGAGGCAAATAGTATTTATACATTACATATTACAGGTGATTGAATGGAGGCCTGTAATTTAACAAAATTTTCAAAGGTGAACTGATTGGCAGAGCAGTGCTGAATCAGGAGCCAGAACAAATTTCACAAGGTAAGAAGGACTAAGGCCTGGCTTGTATTTGGTTGGCAAATTTTCATTGGTACTTAAAAGAATAATCAACTCTGTGATGAATGCATGACAAAAGGAAGTTATATGTGATCTCAGGAAGGATTTTTATTCCTAGACATTCAGATCTAGAACTTTGGAGTCATGACTATTTTCCATTCAAGAATTTACATGCGATCTATCTAAGTTTCTTCACCTTCTTTCAGTGAAATCAATTTTTTCTTCTTGTCTTTAACTCCCACATAATTGTGGTGCATTATAGCAAAATTCCTCTTTATAGGCTGGAATATTGGTTTCCACAGTGATATCCACTATAGTAGAGAGATAATCCAGGATGGTTTGTTCCACCATAGTCGTGCTGTGATAAGCATTGTGCCTTGTTCTCAGTAGTCAGAAAGTCACGTGTGGAAGAAATGCATGTCCTGCAAAACTGAAAAGTGTTTCAGTCGTACATTTGTGTACTACTGCACAGTTACTCATCTCACCCTTGCCCTGAGCTTTCATACACTATCACAGTAAAAGTTACAACTCTTAATTAATAAAACCAACAGTTTTATATTTTATTTAGCTAAAGTCTGGGTCATCTAAAATTGTAGAAACCTCATCTGAAATAGGGCATGACTTTATATTTAGACAAATGTTGTCTTGTACAGTGCCATGTTGAAGTTACGGATTGAGAGACAACTACCATATCATCTGCAGTCATGGCATCCATGCAGCAAGCTCAAGATTTATAATAGTATTTGGAGAAATGTGATCGTCTAACAGCAATGCTCAGTATCATTGCCACTAGTTGATTACAGTAGATATTTACCTTCTCGCAATGAATTTTGGCTAAATCTGAAATGATTGAATGAATAAGCATATGCAATTAATTTCACCCTTAAGAATTACAGACTGAGAAATCCAGTGATCTCTGATAAATATTTTATATAGTGTAGGTAATTTGATAGTCAGAAGATGAGACTAGATTATTCAAGAATATATTGATGGCCTAGAAATTCTTTGACCTGTAATCTAATTAAAGAACTCTGGTCCTAAAGATTGCATCGGAAGATTTTTTGATGGTTAGTGATTTCAGTCTGGTTTCTCCTGGAGTACCTAAGAAAACATCCATTGGTATTCTAAACAGACAAGTCAAGGATAGAATAAAACATCATTAGGCCTTCAAAGTAATTTTCCCAAAATATACTTCTGTTTCCTCAGAAAATTTCATCAATGAAAATTAAAAAGAAATCTAAGTCTTTGAGGTTGCCCAATTTAGCATACATTTGCAAGACTGTAACACTTCCAGTAGAATAACTTTTCAGGAAAGGCATCACAAGATAAACCAGTGACAGTCGTGACCACCGCTGAAGGCAGTGAAGATCATGCCATCTCCTTAATTGTCTATGCAAAACAAGTTGAAAGGAACAATCAAGGGAAGGAAATAAAAGTATAATACCAGAAATAATCCTGCTCATCCAGACACAGACATTGCCAGTAGTGTGCCACATCCTTTTTAAAAAAGGGTAATATTACATTTTGAAAAATTAAACCCACACTATTTCAGTGAGAATTGTTTGGCAGTAGAGGACTTTATCTTGTTCATATGTGTGCAACAGCAGCTCTTATTTAAAAACCACAGGATCACAGAGCAATCACTAAACCCTGCCTCACTCTGGCTCCTCACTTCTCCATGGCATCTCTGTAGCAGGCCAGTGCAGTGCAATACAGCAACAAGTAGCAAAGGTAGTTCCAAACAAGATGATAATGTCACCATAGCATGGAAGCAACTGAATCACATTGGCACACATTGTGCTGGGCCTAGCTAGGCTTGCTGAGAAATGGGAATTTGCTCCCCAAGCTATCCTTGAATGCTCAGCACGGCACATATTACAAATTGTAGGGATGCCTACATTTTCTTGTGCTGTGCGTCCAGTATGTTAGATTCTGATATGGCTGGAAGCAAGTCCACTCCGTACGCTCTGAGAGACAAGTAGCAGGAAATAGTGTTATCACTAAAAAGAGACAATCCTTGCTCTAAAGGAATCTAAATCCAGTTTTTAATCTAAAGACACCAATTAATGTTTGGGTTAGCAGTTGCAGCCCAGATACAAAGCTTGAAAAGTTGAGGAATTTTGTTTCAGAGCAGGGATTTCTTGTCTCTCAGACTTTGATACTTAGTGGATATTGAAATCTTCAGAGAAGCCAAACAGCAATGATACTTCTGTAGGCAACTATGAAAATCACAGCCTGCATGAAAAGAAAGTAGGGATGAATGAATATTTCCCAAAATATTTTCATTATATTTTTTTCTAGAAATTCACACTGCTGGCCCAGTTGCTGTGTATTTAATTCCTGAGAAAATGAATGCCATTACTTTTTGTCAAGAGGATTTACCAAAAAAACCCACTAAAACCACACATACAAAAGTGTGTTTGCTTGTACACACCTCAGAAGGATCTGCACAGCAGTCAGGCAGGCTATTTGTGGCTTGAGAGACAAGCAGTAAATGCTAAAAACAGTTAGTTGTGAAATCTTTTTGTGATAATCAAATATTATGAGAAATTATGGCTGTTTCATCATAACAAATATAGTATTGGCTGTTCTGTCATAACATATCGTGGATCTATTGTCATAACAAACAAAAATATTGTTAAAATATTTTATACTATACATCCATCAAATAATTTTAAATAATAAATATTTTCGTAAGAATCTCACTAGCTGATTTTCAGAAATGCTTAGGACCTGCAAATCTAATTAAAATCAACAGCTGCTTTGCTATACTCAGAAAACTATGACCTCTAAAGATCCTGATGTCTGATTTAATTTTTGTTTTTAAAAGGAAGTTAAATCTGATAAGCAGATTGCTTAGAAGGAACAATTCAGCAGACATTCAACATAATTTTTAATCTTTAATTTGATAATTTTATATCTTTAGATTTTTCTAATGAGAAAATGTTGTGTTATTCAGAATGTTTGATAAAAAAGATATCCTTATTTATGAGAGTACACATGCTCCTACTACCAGAACATAATAGTATTTGCTTAAGAAAAGTTTCACCACGTAATTCCTAAAGTGATGACAAATAAATTCCTGTATGGTTTGATGTTAATATACAAACATTATTTTCTAAAAAATAAAGCACTGAGAGAATCAGGCAGAATGTTGGACTCAATATTCCATTATGATACTTACAAACAATAATCTATCCAAAACATTGAACAATATATTAACAAGACTTGACCTTGAAAATTACAATTCCTTACATAAAATGGTGACCCAGGAGTACAGTTTCATAGGTGCCTGTTTCTAGTATCACTGTTTGAGACCTTTTTCTCATAATAGCATTTTGTTGTGCCATTTTTTTGAGTTGTCATTAGGAAATACAATGCAGCAAAGGAAATTTGCAAGCTGTGCATGAATTAATACCACTTCTAATTTGAAAGACACACTCAGCCTTACTCTCATCCTGTATGGGGTTCAACAATCATATTGTCATTACTCCAAAGAATGAGATGGAATAGCATTTTTTTCAAAAGAAGTCTGCAAATTGTATTCCTTGTATTCATGATTCCAATTTTTCAGTTTGTAGATTGGCAGCAGATTGCATATGTGCAGTATAGTGCATATAACTAGCTGAGTTTATTGATGTTGGTAGATAATAAATCATATGTATTTTTAAAAATATCTGTGTCTATGTGTTTATAATTTATATAGATGCTATATGTATATATCTCTATGCATGTATGTGATTAAGAAAGAGGCAGAGAGATCTGCACGGAGGCTAAAGAATCCTGTGCAGATTCACATTAGTATATCTTTTCCTCAGTCATTTTCTCCTTCGATTGTCTCATTAAAGTAACTCATGCTGATAAAGTGACCACGCAACATATCTCTGAACAAAAGCAGCTTCTGAATGAAGTTTGCAAAACTGTAGAAAATCATAGAATCATAGCATGATTTGGGTTGGAAGACACCTGAAAGATATCTAGTTCCACCCCCTGCCATGGCAGAGTCAGCTCTCACTAGACCAGGTTGCTCAAAGCCCCGTTTGGCTGGCCTTGAACACTTGGAGGGATGGGGCATCCACAGCTTCCCTGGGCAACTTCTTCTCACCACCCTCACAGTGAAAAATTTCTTCCTAACATCTCATCTAAACCTTCCCTCCCTAGTTTGAAGCCATTACCTCTTGTCCTATCACAGATCCCTTGTCCTACATGCCCTCGTAAAACAGTCCCTGCCCAGTGTTGAGGCCACCTTTATGTACTGGGAGGCTGCTGTCAATTGTCCCCAGAACTTTCTGTTCCCGAGCCTGAACAGCCCCAGCTCTCTCAGCCTGCCTTCATAGGAGAGATGCTCCAGCCCTCTGATCACCTTTGTGGCTTCCTCTGGACCTGCTAGGTCCCTGTCTTTCTTGTGCTGAAGACTACAGAGCTGGAGGCAGCACTCCATGTGGGCTTGATGAGGGCAGAGTAGAGGGAGACAAACACTTCCCCCAAACTCTTCTGATACAGCCCAGGATGCAGTTGGCCTTCGGGGCTACAAGAACATGTTGCCAGGCCATCTTCTTATCCACCAACACCCTCATTTGTCTATGTGTATGTGATGGTTTGTCTCATTTGTCTGAACAATTTTTCTGTTGCTTCTTTCACTTTTCCCGTTTTTTGTTTTCTTTTTATGTTGTTCTTCTGTTGTTCAAAACTGAATAATTAACCTTTAATATTTAAAGAGTTGTAACATTGATCAAATTGAAGAGATGTTCATTTTGATGATACTACTAAAAATATTTAATATTTCCTTTTTATGGTTAAAGACATTTTTCAGATGAAATGTCACCATTTGCTTTATGTCAGCCCTGGCTGACAATAGAAACAAAGTAGTGTAGTTGGTCTTTGATTTTACTTACACTTCAGAGCAGAAACAAAGGCAGCTGTTGAACATCCGTTTGGCTACAGTTTGTAATATTCCTTTGGTTGTGCTAGGAAAATAGTGAAGCAGGGCACCATCCCTGTTTCTGATGAGCAGAGAGGAAGAAGAACTTTATAAAAACCAGTTGTATGCTTCATTTTAGAGTATTATGGTAACTTCACCTAATGTCAAGACACAATAGGTTTATTAGGAGCCACAGGGAAAGACTCACTACTGGGAAATCATCTATTAGTCTGACACAGAGTTACGCAAAATCCGGTTTTGTATCTGCAGTGCTGCATTTAGACATTTATCCCCGGAAGTTACGAGCAATCGCTCAGCTTTTTTACAGGGTTTCAGCCTGTGTGTTACAGCAAAGTAAACTGCAAAGGTAATTAAATATGAAGGAAGGATAAGAATGGATTTTTTTTTTATGTTATTCATTCTTAAGAATCATTTGTTCAAAGGATCAGATTTTTAAGAGATCACGTGTTTCTATTTCATTTTTAAGAAGAAACCTTTGCTGAGCAAGGCCGAAATCTGTTTAAAGGTACAATACTGACTAAACTTCAGTTAATCAATGTTAGGACATTACTCTGCCACTGGGGGTAATATTCACAGAAATTATTGATATACTGAGGATTTGTGGGTTTTCCCCTCCATAGTCAGCTCCATTGCTTGGGATTTTATCTTCACTTTAATTGTGTGCTATTCTTTCATTGTAGATAAATTTGCAGTTTGCATGACTATGTGGTCAAAGACCACTGAGCCCACACCTGGTATGTAGGTATAGGTCAACAAATTAATTTCATGTGCAAGCCAAGCCTTACAACTTTATTGCAGATGTCATCTTGGCAATGGTAGGTTCAAGTTGTAAGATCTGAGAGATCTGATGTCAGATATCTTGAAACCCTAGGGTGCTAAAATCACACTAATAGATTAATCAGTAGAAAATATTCAGATGCTGTTAAAAATCACCCCAAATTTCTTTTGAAGTTAGAAACAAACAACTGACTTTTAAAATTTAGTTAAAATTGGGAAGCAGAAAAATACTAAATTAATTTCTGTATAAACTGATCTCTAAGCAGCTCAACACAATTGATGTATCTATTTATCCATGAACAAAAAGGAAAGAAACATACTGAATGCTTGAAGTGATAATCTGAGTCCATCAAGGATTCTGGCAACACTCTGTCACTTGAACAGGGCCAGAATTGCAGTCTGTCTTTGTGCTTAGTAGAGAAGGACCGAAGCCCTGTCTCTATAAAAAAAGTTGAAGTCTGAATTTACATTAAATATCTCAGTACAGTTTCCACCTGCACTGCATTTTGTACCGATATGAGGAACCTGTACCTCAGATAGATACAACCTGGTGTAATTTGTTTTAATCAACAGTGCTGTGCAGATTACTGTGTCTGACTCCCTTAGAGAAGCATTGACAAGGGAGTCCCTTGAGTTAACCCTTGGGCTTTCAAAACTGTCTGGTTGTTGTTTTGCATACAACACCTGTTTTGCAGCTCCTTTTGAACAGTGCTTGCTTTCTGTTGTATGATATATAAAAGGACTTGTGAAAGACACACAAAATTATATTTTTGTAGCATGAGAACTTTTAGAGATTTGGGGGCTTTTTTCCTCAAGAACATCTTTGACAAGCAGGATTGTTTAGGAATATGAGTCCAAACACTAACAGAGTAAGAAGCCTAATCTGCTGTGTCTCAAAGAACACATAGCATTGTGGATGTCTCACTGGAAGTGTTCAAGGCCAGGTTGGATGGGGCTTTAAGCAACATGGTCTAGTGAAATATATCACTGCCCATGGCTGAGGAGTTGAGTTCGATGGACTTTAAGAGGCCCTTTCCAACTCAAAGCATTCTGCATCACTCTGTAAGTATTTTGTGGGCTAAGTCCCTGTCACATGTTATTCCTGAACCATCTTTGAATATAATCTGAAGTAGCAGCATTTCCTAGAAAGGAGCAATGCCTCCCGACTGGGGAAATCACTGGCAATTAAATAGTCTGTACTGTGGCACGCCAGTGCCTCAAGCCTGTGGCATGGCCTTGTTTTATTTCTTGACAAAATTCAAATGTATCAAACCCATAAATTGTCTTCAAATTTTACAATAATTTAAGAGGACAGATTAGCAAGGCCCAGGGTGAAATTTCATACCAAAATTAGAAGAAAGAGGGATCTGGCTCAGCATCACGACAGTCACACGAGGTTTAAGGAAGGGATCCAGTTGTAGCACTTCTTATGTGTGAATCAGTGAGCAATTAGGATATTTAGGAGCGGGTACTTGGACAAGGGGGAACTTGAAAGGGGAAACCTGAATCTGATTTTAGCCGTAACAAAGCTGCATGCAATAAAGAGTAGTCTTGTTGTTTACGTAGAGACACGTGGATATCTTTTTCTTAACCAGACAAGAATTTATTTTGGAAAAAGGAAATAAAATCTTCTGAAATCTCAGTAAGTTTCTGTTTCCCATTAAGATTTACCCTTGGGTCCTATGGTAACACCCTTGAGGGCATTTGTTCATTTGTCCTTCTGGAACACTTCTCCCATCTGTGTTTTCCCTGCTCCATTTCTGGCTGTGTGCATGTATAGCACGCCATGTACAGTATGGTGTGTGACACACATTAATACATATAGATGGCCTTCTGCTTCTGACCTTACAAACTGTCCACTTCAGCATTGTCATTCTATGAAATGTCCAACTGCAGTCCAAGAAATGCATTTTAAATCTGAATGCAAACATTTCTATTACTGATAACACCAACACAGCATTTTTTGCTTTGCTGGGATTAGGACCTTGATAGTTAAAGTTACATTGGAGTAATGACAGTCCAAGGTTGTGTCCTTTACAGACATGGCAGACGAAGGGGAGGCCTTTGATATGTCTCTGCTGATAAAATTAAGAAGGATTATTTCTTGTGTTTGGTGAGATTATATTAAAAGTGAAAGAATATATTTGTTACCCATAAATATGTTAGGTCACAGAAACTGGGAGGTATTTACATGTTGCACTGCATTGCAGTTGTATTTCATTCATGTTGAAAGTCTGATTTTAGAAAACAATTTGAAATCTGATAATGATGAAAATAAATGCCTGTCTCATCAGTGAACAGCCATCTTCTCACATGAACAGAAAAGCAGTTGCCATTCAGCTAGGGATACCTTAAAAAAACCCCAAAAAATAAAAGCATTGTGATCTGCAAAGAGAACCTCTCAGGAAATTTCAGCTTAGAAGGCTAACTCTGAATATGCTTCACCGTGCTTCACTTTCATGCTCCGTAAAATGGGGGTAATAATCTTTATTGATCTGTCTACCTTTTAGCAATGCATTAAGAACTTAAATTGTATCTTTACAGTCTTTTGAACAGTCTTGATATATGCAGCTCTTACAATACGGCTTAGTAGCTAGGCTTGCCTTTTTATCAGGTTCTCCCACAGGAGGGCTGTCCTGCTTTCCTTTATGGTTCTCTGGTCTTCCCATGCTAAGTCCTTCTAACTGGGCAAGTTTGGGAAATCAGTGATGACTTCAGCACCTACCACTTGTTACCTGAGCTGCTATAGCTAGCCAAGTGCACTCTTCTTGCTCCAGGAGTCGGTTTAGGTTGTCACCCAGTACTTTATGGTTGAGCCTACCTCGAGGCACATCATTGGGTGTGACTGCTGAAGGAGCAGTCACTCATTAGGACCCTGTCACTCACTGGGGTCATATCTTAGCCTAATAATGGAGAGGGTGATGAGAGCCACCTGCCCCTCCAGCTATGCCTGAATTATTTGGATATCTTTGCATGATGCTTTTTTAAGAATGAATTTTCTGGGGTTGTTGTGTACCTCCTCTGATGATTTCAGTAGGCAGACATCTTCACATATCTCTGTTACTCTTCACCACACACTTCACACCTGTGTTCATTTCATATCCATAGCAAGAGATTCAGTGTTGTTCTACTTTGCACTCACACAAAGCAACTTAGTGGTCTGCCCAAAAAGCTAACTGATGTTTTCACTAAACAGTTATTTTAGAGCTAATTTTACACTGTATTGTACAGGTTCCATTGATATAATATAAATTAATTGTTGAAATCAATAGGAATGTTATATGCTTTGTTTTATATGTTTGTTTTTGAGTATACTTGCTTTTGAGTTTCAGTAGGAACACTTCAGCCCTTTTTCATGAGGAAAATAGTCTGTGACTAGTGCTATTTATACTTCTCTTTCTCTTTCCATCTGTTCAGCTCTCCATACCTACTTAATGTCTTTGAATCAGCTGATTAATTTGTATAAAATTTTTCAGAAACAAAGAGGTCTAAAAAAATAACTAAGCTCCTAAATGAAATGAGAACCAGCAGACAGACTAAGGAAAACTACCCTGTTTCTATCTCCACTGAAGAAAAAGAAGGAAAACTCAGTCATAATCCACCCTCTCTCAGCAGCTCAGTAGGTCCATAGGTGGTTGGGTACACAGGACAATTGGGATCATACTAGTGGGAGTCAAAAGGGACAATGCAGTGTGGTGAATGCTGAGAATAAAGAGGAAGAAGCAAGGTTTCTGGAAAGGGAAGATTGGAAGTCTTATAATGGGGTAGATATTTTCTGGGAGGCTATGATAAAGAGAGGGGAGATATGGTGAAAGAAATAGAGATGTGCTATGCTTTTTTTTATTATTATTTTTCCTGTTGCAACAGTCCTATGACTCCAGCTTTGTGTGTTGCTGTTTGGAAAAAAAAGAAAAAGTTTGGGTTTAGGCCCAAGTTTCATCAGAAGCTTATTTCAGATTCTCTAATACTTGTAAAAAGAATCTTGCAACAGCATAACTTTTTTCAGCCTAGCAGCTTATTGACTGACAAGCTTTCTTACGACATCTGTTTGACATCTCATCCTAATATTAGTCTTACAGGCGCATTCACATTTTAGGAAATCACTGTATTCGCAAGTCTGAGATGTCACAAGTGTCTCTTTCTGAAACTATTTGCCCCAGAAATGTTAGCTAATATATTTTATCTAACATCAGCCCCCCTGCTGTGTCGTACTTCATAGTTGTCATCCAAAACCAGCTGCATTTTTATGGATGTATCTTAATAACACATTCCCTGAAAGGTACCAGTATCCCTTTGTATCTTCCTGAGATCACATGGGAGTAATAGGTGGTCATCTAGAGTAGCAGGTATCAGAAAATCAAGTAAAATTACACAAGCACCCCTAGTAACATTATATATGGATGATGTAGAAATCAAGACAAAAAGACTGATACTTTTATCTATTTCACGCTGTGTTAAAATGAATAGTGGAAACAAACCGTGATCCAGGATCCAGAGTGTGGCCCAGCATTTGTTTCATACACTCTTAAGCCACAGCAGATTTGTTGCAGATGACAGTGGACAGTGGTAAAATGCACAGGTGATATGTGACGTGGCAAATGAATTGGAAAGTCCTCATCAACCCAGTAAAGGAATTACTGTTTCCCACCCTCAGCCTGTCTTACCTGTCTCTCTGTGCTTTTTTCACCTAAGTTTGATTCAACATGCAGAATATAAGGAATTACGTGTGGCAAGTATATGTGGCATGCGTGCATTCTCCCTGTGTTGTTTCTTCCAGATTATTGGAACAATCCCACTGATGCCTAATCCAGTCCCGTCCAACCAGGCGGCAGGTGGAGCTCAGGGACTTCAGGTGCAGCCGATCACTCCACAGTTATTGACCAATGCCCAGGGACAGATCATCGCCACTGTCATCGGCAACCAGATACTCCCAGTGATCAATACCCAGGGAATAACACTATCGCCGCTCAAACCAGGCCAGCAGGTAAAGTGTCTGTAGCCTGAATGATTATCAAAACAGACACACAGAAATTTTCTGCTCCTCACGGACACTCTCATGGCCTCTCTAAAAACGCCCACTTCTTTACCATTTTTAATAACAAAAATTAACTCAGTCCTGCCTAGTGTATTACTGCATACAACATATGTAGTAATTAATAATGTCATATTACATAATTTATTTATACATTCAAGGATTATCCAGTTATGTTTTTTCTTTTCTTTTCAAGGTCAGTATAAGACCAACTGAGATGTTTTCTGCAGTGAAAATGCAATAGGAATATGAGCCAGAGGAGACCCATCTGGTCTATGTTCAGTCCCTTAGTGGTCACCTAGTGAACTGGGGCTGGAAATTATTTGGAACATGCAGGGAAAACAAGGAAAAATAGAAAATCTTATTAGATTTCCTCACTGGAAAATCAGATATGATTGTATATAATTGGGTAGACAGAAGGTATTCTGGAGAAATTATTCCTCAGTGTAAGGTAGCAGGTAGCTGACAGACTTAAGGATGGGTCCAGTGACCACACTGAGGTCCAGAAACACTTCTGTAGTTCTTCTTATACTACTCGAGAGACAAGTCCATTAGTTTTGTCTACATCTGTAGAGCAAGGAACTGCAGTCCCACCTTTTTTCTCTGAAAGAGGGGAAATTGAGGACAGAAAATACATCAAATGTGATTACCAAAGAGGAACTTACAAAAATGTCCCTCACTTAAATATTCAGCTTAGCATTCCTACTGCTGGTAGTGCTTCTTTGACATTCCTTCTGACACCTCCAGGCACCACAGGGAGCAGTTTCTTGTATGCTGCTGAGAATCCCAGGCCACCTGAACTCCAAACCAACGATTTTATC